>JAQNCA010000005.1:7836070-7873047 GCA_029783725.1 Acanthurus tractus | reverse complement strand
TTTTCTTTTAAAACTGCTAAAAAAAAACTCTTTTTAGTTAATAAAACACCAATGGGTTATTATAATAACTTAAGAAATTTTTTTGTGTGGTGTATGTTTAAAGTTTATGTTTTTTTTTTTTTTTTTTTTCGAAAATTGCATAAATGAAATAGAATATTCATTAGTGTGGTTTTATACTAGGCACACTCCCTGCCTTTGTGACAATGTGCCTGCTAAAGGAGATACAGACTGAGGAGAATTAAAATTGTATGTCATCATGGCCATTTTGTTTTATTTTGCATCAAACGTGTGTTGATCAGAGCAGATTATTGGTAGGAGATGAGCGAAATGAAACTGGAGACTCAGCCTCCCTGTGGTCTAAACTTAGGTGTTCTTTCTCCCTCATCCTTCATTCTTCTTCAGTGGTATGCCAGTCCCGACTACAATCTGTTTGGTCCATATGTGGAGCACCGCAAGCTCCATCCCAACCAGCCCTTCTACATCCTTCACCCCAGCTATGTGTGGCGACTCTGGGATGTGATTCAAGGCAACACTCAGGAGAACATCCAGCCCAATCCCCCTTCATCTGGCTTCATAGGTGAGTGTACACACATCTGTGCATACATATAGCCAATATTCATGCAGTGTACATCTGTACTCTTGCAGGCGTCTCTGTACTCTTATCTCTCAATTTCCTTGCTTGCTCCTGGAGCAGATAGAGGGGCAAAGAAACATATGCACACACACACAAACACACACACATGCTAAGACGTGATGAATATTTTTATCTTTTGTATACACGGTGACATTATCAGCATGCAGCATGGCTATGCTATGCACTTCAAAGCTGAACATCTGTGCAGGGGTAGTGGATATGTAACCTCTGTAAGCTCATCTCAGAGATTCTTCAGCATGTCATTTCCAACTTCACCTTCGTGCCTACCATGTAATTTTAGTGATTTCAATCTATTTTTTTTCCCCCTTACGCAGCAGTATACAACGCAAAACATCCAATTATGGCAGGAACATCTGCTTACTTCCAACTAACAGAGTATTATTCTCATATTTGATTAACAGTGTGAAGTGATATTTTCATTTAAATATTGATATGTCAAGAATAATTTTTCATTGCCCGTGGAGCAGTGTTTGGGTGTCACTGTGATGTTTGAAGCCAAAAACACAACCACAAAATGCAGATTCTAACAGATGAATTTGTCGAGTTCAACAATAGAGTGATGTGAGTTTTTGTGTTTAAATTCTGTTTGCTTCCCTTCACTTACTATTAGAGTGACACTCTACAGTTTATTATGTGATAATAATCACTGTCATCTGTGCAATATGTGAAAAATAAGCCACCCACTCTGCCTTAAAAAGACCATCTGTTCACATGCATTTAAAAGCTGTATATTAAAGTTTTAGTGTTTTACTATTGTACTGCATAGTTGGCTAAAACGAAATTACCTTTTCTATTACAGTAATTTGGCTGTAAATATTTATAAATTTAACATCCAGATAAACTATAATCTATCTATAAACATTTAAATTATTAAATATAAATACATTTTATAGCAGCAAGAGAGAGAAATCTATTATTCTCATGTCGTTAAAGTTACACGTCTGCAGTGTTAATGCTAACATTCTGTTGTTCAGCAGCTCAAGGGGGAATTTTTCTTTGTGGGTTACTCAAGGCATGAGTTGATGTCTGTCAGCACACCTTAAATGTCAACATGACACCTTTGACAGTTCCTCTTTTCCTTTATTTATTTATTTATTCATTGTCTGTCTTGCATGGCATACACTTTATGATTGCATCTTTAGGTGCTAATGAGTTTCAGCTGCATTATGCAAGCAAATTACTTCTGCTTCCTCACTTGAAGAAAGAAAAGTTGAAAAGCGTCGCTCCAATGCACTCTTGTAGCAACACAGCATGTTTGTTACCTCTGAGCTCTAATGCCAATGCATAAATTAATAGGGAACCAACTGCAACACTTTATGAAAATGTCACTAAGTATGATGGTTCCAAATTAAAGATTAGGGAGGAAATCATTTTTAAAATTAAAGAAATTACATGCAAAAATGCAAATGACCACATTTTCGACAGCATATTAAAGCATCTTGATGAAATTTTTAAAAATTTTGCATTACTCTCACTGATAGTAAAAGCTCTGTCAATTTTGTCATTGAAAATTATCACCATAAACTGAGTAACATTTTAATGAGGTACAATTCTCAGAAACGTATTGTGTTATTATCTATTTTATTGTTAAAGACTACTGTTAAACATTTGAGCATGAAAACACAGTGAAAAATTGTCTCAAAAAGGGGTTTATTACTGCCAAGGATATTCTGGTCCTCAGTATAATTTGCACAAGTAATAAAGCCTCTAAATAGAAAAAACAGAGCAGAATTAAATATAATTGTTGTCAAAACCCGGGAGATTCACACAGTTTGACCACAGAGCAGACACAGCTCACACTTTGATCTACTGCACCTGAATCAGTCCTGCTGTGTTACAACACAAGCTTTTATTTTTATCATCTTACCTGGTAAAGTGGCATAAATCAGTCCCTGATTTGACAGCTTAAATGAAAGGCTCTAAATTGAAAACAACAAGGCTTAAATGTGTTCATCCATGATGAAATAAAACATTCAGCACAAGTCTTTTGTTTAAACTATCGTCATGTTACTTATTTGATGTGCTAAATGTTCTGTAAATTAAACGACTTTCTGATTGATTTTGCCACAGGTTTAAAATATAGATATATTTTTTGTTTAAGTAAGGCACAAACACAATCTCCCTCTCTGTTGTTAGAGATGTCTATTCTTTGTGACAGTCATTATGAGACATCTTTTTAAGATGTATATTTTTTGTATTCATTCAAAATAGTATTTTCTTTAAGCATTTAAAACAACACACTGCATGCTTTTGTACAAAACGACTGTGGACAGTGGAAGCTGGAGTCACTGATTACGTGTTCTATTCAGATACCATGGCTACGTGTTAAATGGAGGGCGCTCTGTAAATTTCCTTCTGCTTTTTGAAGAAATAACAGTCATTATGGTGTCAAGAGGGAGGAGATGCGCTGTGCAGTGTCAGTGGAGAGCATTTTGGGATATTTCCTCTTACTGACATCACAAATGAACCTTTGGTGACTTTCATGTGAATTAAAAACTTTAAATATTTTACCAATAATCAAGTTACATTTTTGTTGATGTTAGTTATTGCTGATGTGCTACCCACTTAAATATATGTTGCTTGTCTTCAGGTATTTAGTGAATATCACAGCCTTTTCACTATGAACAGAAACAAATGGATGCACAGTTGACCAGTTTTTTTTAAAGCTGTCATGTGCAGATTTTCAAGCATCCCATAAATTATTTGCTGTCAATGTCAAATTTTTAACACTGTCTTTTTCAGCATCAGACCGTGTGGCAACTTCACACTCCTGATCATTACATTGTCAGTCAAGAGGCACATCAGAACCTCGTGTCACTTTTACAAAATTGCCTTTTTCTCAGAGTCATAGTTTATTTCGTTTTTTTAAACCATTCTCACAAAAACCTTCAGCCTCTTTTAAAATACAACTATGCATTAATTTCTTTCACAGCAATATTTATTAAAACAATTAAACCCAACAATAAAATACAATAAATTGCATTGGTCCTTAGAGTCACTTAAGGGTTAGCATCCATTCACAGACTGAATTGGCTCAAGTCAGTTTCCAGAATCAGTATTTTGCCTCTTATCATGGCCATTTTATCACCACCCTGCAGCGAGACAGTCAGCCATAGCTGTTTCAGCTCAGAGCTTTTGAATCTTCAGCAAGTCTTTCCCACGTCCAATATGCTTGATAGCTACACGATAGTTCCTGAACATTTCACTCAGGGGCCTTTAAATTATAGCAGTTTGTGGCGCCGGTCAGTGTTTTCTCTGATGTGGCATCCTGTTTTTCATCTGATCTCGAACAGCCGAGGTGGCGGGAGAACCTCTAGACCACCTGTGAACACCAAAAAAAAAATCTCTCACACACACGTTCATGCCGGGTTTGCAAAATTTCTTCACTGCGCTCTGTGAGTGAGTTTTGAAGTGGAACATCAGAGCTTTCTTCCCATCTCAGTCCTGCCTCTCCTCTTCTGGTGTCAGAAATCAAAAACAGGTGAAAAAGGAGCCATTTGGCATCCTGTATCCTCTTCCTTTCCTTTAACCCACCATCACAGTTATCCTCATCGCTGTCTAACAGGCCAAATACTCCATGATGAAAACCTCCAACGACCTCCACCTTCTGTGCCAAGGTTTTTAATCACTAGTGAGACCACAGGTGTGATGAGTCACTCGGAGAGAGGGCGGAGCTCTTGAATTTAACCCAGTAGTAAGTCACAGTTCGCCTTTCTGTGATTTCAGATCAATTTGGAATTTAGTACACAAAGAAACATGCAACGAAATCATTTAATAACACAAAGTGACTACATCAAAAGAGGGGACACTTACACTGAAATAAAAATTAATAAAATAAAAGGCCTCACAGATTTTAGCATTTTGAGAATTTACATGCTCAAAGTTAAATTCAGGATAAGATCTTTGTGTTAAATGTCTTAAGATTCTGCAACATTTACAATCAGCATTGCAGAGGCTGAAGGAAGGAGGAGAAGATGGAAGTTAAATGAATACATCAATCCATTTACACACTGACTGGAGAGGTACAAATCCATGACTGACTAGCTTTGACATTTACAGCAGCACACTGACAAACTGACTAAACAGAAACAGAGAATAGGCACTGGGTGTGTGTTTTGCAAAAAAGATGGCTGAAAAAAAAAATCTGGATTTTAAAAAAGGAATTTAGCCAACTCAAGTATACACTCAAAAGTAACTGGGATGAAGAGATTTGTCATTTTTCAAAACATTTCCACCCTGAACCCAGTGCAATTTAGAGAAATGTGCATCATATATGAGAACAGTGACATGTAGATTCTTTAAATCTTTCAATACAAACTATTCCAATTAACAAGTGTCTAAAGAAAAAAAAAATACTGCATGTAGCACATATTAAACAAGTGCGAAGTGCTCCATATGTCTAAAAGTAGATGTTTACATGTCAGGTGGGACACAATTATTGTTCAAGTCTTTGTACTTATGCACTTAAGTCAAAACAAGTTTCAAGTCATTATTCTTTAGTCCTGAACTTTAAGTTTCAAGTCCTTTTCTAAGTTCTTTGCTAAATGTAATTTTAACAACCGTTCGCTTGAAGCATCTATAATTTTCAGTCCACACATTTGCTTACTGCTTTTTGTTCTTTTTTTGTTGCCTGCCAAATAGGTTTGTATGCAAACAAAATTATCTTTGGCATAACAAGTCGAAGTGGAGCTCTGTGACATAATGTGAAGTCCCTTGTGGTTCTTTGTGGTGTCAGACTGATTCAAAGGGGATCTGGGGAATGAAGTGTCTGTGCTGGGAATGAACGGCATAATTTTTTTTAAAATAACATAATTAATCTTTGGACTTGGGAGGAAAGTATCAAGTATTTTCAAGTCAAACAGAAGTAACAAGTCATTAGTTTTTAAGTCAAGTTTGAAGTCTTTCATTTTGTCACATCGGGTCTATAGTCTCCAAATTTTGCGACTCAAGTCTAAGTCATGTGACCTTAGTCCTCACTTCTCCCATATACTGGTGGGCACTTAAGGTTGGGGGCTGTTTTTCATTGTTTGTGCTCCTTGGGTCACATTAAAGAACACCCTAAAGGTTTAACACACTATAATGCTTACTAATAGTGTGCTTCCAACTTTGTGGCGGCAGTTTCAGAGGGATGCTTTTCTCTTTGACAAATGCATTTCCCCTGTTCAAGAAGTAAGGCCTATAAGGAAATGATTATTAGAGCTTGGTGTTAAAGGACTTCACTGGCTTGCAAGGAGGTGCGACCTCAACCCTTCAGACACCTTTAGGGATCAATGTCAGAGCCAAACCTCACATTGTGGCTGAATGAGAGCAGATTTCAGGTTTAAGAGCTTTCTGGGAAAAGTGGAGGAAGCATCTCGAGGTCCAAGGTTTACGAATCAGATGTTTAACGTCACATATGGGTTTGATGTTCAGGCGTCCACATACTTTTGGCCATACAATGTATATAAAACAGACATATAGTACTTTTGTGTCTTGTACATAGCAAACAAATATAAAAACTCAAGCTCAATGGACACACGGAAAGATTCCTGTCTGTACAAACACAAGCTCACACATTAAGTACAATTACTTCCTAAATGCATCATGCTTGAGTCCACATTCCACAGTGGTTGACATTGTGAGTGTAGCTCTGAAGCTGAACCGTTGCTGCTTCATCAGGCCTGCGTTTCCTTTTTGGTCATGTTGAGGATGTTCAGGCTCAAGTTAGGACCTCAGGGGGGGTCGTATGCTTGGTGGCTGGGATGCTGCAGCACTGGTGGAGAGTATCAGCGGAGATCTGGGCGGTGCAGGCCACCGTGTTGCCGTAGGCTCGGCGGTTGAGCTGAATTACCGTGGTCTTGGAGGGCATCGAGGTGTGACCGTTCTCACCGTTTGACCAGTGATCACAGTGAAACAGAATCAGGAAACACCTGTAGAACTGAGAAAGACATGACCCAACATATCAGCTCAAACTGAGAAATCTTGAACACATCAAAGGTTGATTGACCTTTGTTTGACTGTCTCCAAGACACTTGTGATGCAGGTCTGAGTTTGATTAGGCTCAAATCATGCCTCATTGTACCTTCATGTGGTACCACTTAAGAGAAGTAAATGGTCCCCTGATGGCTTTTCGTGGAAGGTAGAGAAGGTAGTGCCTTACATTTACAGGTTAAATTTTCTACATTTGATTGAAAGGTCTGGGTGCAGCTCTTGGAGATTTAAGTGTTTTCTCTTTTTATCTGTTACTTGAAGTTTTTCTGATTGCTATAAATTTTTTGTTTTTCTTGTGTTTTCATTCTCCTGTACAACATATCTTTGCCGACACACACTGTTAATACATCAGTTGGATTAACAGAATTTTAAATAAAGACATATGCAGTAAATAAAATTTAAAAGGGTCTCTTTGTTAGCCTCTTGCAAAAGATAACACCATAATACAGGATTATAGGACTATTACACATTTGCCCTCCCTAATTAGATATACCCAACTGAAAATGCATTTCAGTATCAGAACATATTAACACAAGCCAATATGTAGACTGTGAAACTTTCTGGTGATGGTCTTGTCATTTAAATTTGAACTGTACAACTTTACAGGCCTGTAAACAAACAATGACTTTTGAAGGAACTTAAAATCCATATGTCAAATTTATTTTGTTTATTAGAGCACAAAATTGCAAAAGGGACCATTGCTAATCTAGACTATAAAAACAAAAAATTACTGAAAAAAGTTGCATAGTTCATCTTTAACTATTATTTGGCTGTAAATGTTATATTTTGTTAAGTCACTCATGTTAATGGGCTCAGTTATGTTCCTTTTTTGAAACTCTCGGGTGGTGGACATTGGAAGTATCAACGGGTTTTACTGTAACATAGGAAATATTTTTAAATTTATAAAAAACCGCAACACCTCTCTCTCTCTCTCTGTATGTGTTGCCATTGCAGGTATTCTCCTGATGATGGCGCTGTGCGAGCAGGTGCATGTGTACGAGTACATTCCCTCCATGAGGCAGACGGACTTGTGCCACTACCACGAGCGTTATTATGATGCTGCGTGTACACTGGGTGCCTACCATCCCCTCCTGTATGAGAAGAGCCTAATCCAGCGGATCAACACAGGGCCCGAGAGTGACCTCAGGAGGAAGGGACGGGTCACTCTACCAGGCTTCAGCACCGTCAACTGTGACATCTGAGATATGAAACCAGACCCTCTTAGCCCGATTATATACACACTAGCCTTTTCTGGCTGACTAAGGGAAAGGTGCAATAAAGCCACTGGAGACAAGGAGGCTGGAGCTTAGAAGTTTCAATTAGACCCACGAAGAACAAAAGCCATAGCCCTCCAGGGAGGGATCATCGTGGGGGCTTCTGGAAGACATTGTCTTCATTGAGATGGTTTACCAGATCAGAGACTGACAGGAAGAGTCTCCAAAACGGAGCCGAAAAAGACGTTTCTCTCTGCTTTAGCTGAGCCACGTTAGCTGTGGAGCTGACTAGGGTAGCAACAGATCAGTGTTTTTAGATAGACCAGTGAGTCGTCAATAACTGGGTGTGTTTTAAATGGTGTAATCTGTGTTTTTTTAATAGTATGGGTGGTTCTCCACTTAATGGAAATGCCACTGTTTACAACGGTGGATATTTGTGAGATTTTATTTTCCTTTTTTACTGGTCCAAAGGGTTGTGAATAAGCAAAGTAGTCATCCACGCTGAATGTCATGCAGCCACAAATATACACACATTTCACAAAAACATACTACTGTACATTTCGTTGCTCTGCAGCAGGTTTTAGACATTCCTATGATATCCTTTTGTGGAATCAGAAGTTGTGTTTTGTGTTATCATGAGAGGTTTTTACGTCACACTACGGATGTTTTGAAGCTGAGTACTCGATTACTCTCCTGTGCATGCCAACTTACCAGCTCACAACCGTCAGTTTTTCACTCCTTGTACACACGTTTAGGATGATTTTTCATTCTGTGTCAGGAGATCTGACTGTTGGTTAATAGACAACAGAAGGTAAAGCACTGGTTGACATTTCTGGATTCATCCTGCTTATAGTAACCTTTTTTTTTTTTTTTTGCAATTAAATCAAAGTTAATGGGGCCAAAATGGATCATTAGACCAAAACGGTGCAGAGCAGCTGTAGCACTGTGCCTAGTGGTCGGCCGAACACTTTCCTCCGGTTGCCTTGTCACTGTGCAGATACATGCAGTGCAAACTGTGGCAGGACTGCAGCAAGATGGAGTGTAATTGCTGTGAGAGGTGTGGAGCAGCAGCAGCTGAAATGAGCTGTATCAAGGGATTGTTGTCTCTCCGCTCAGTGATCACCAGCCTCCCGTTTCATTTTGACAGTTTACTCTTTATTGAATGTAATTTTACAACTGCGTGTAATGGCCAAACCTTTCCCTGGAGCTCAGCACTGCAGTATGACCTGCACGTGTGCAGGGTTTTCTTTCTTTTTTTTTTTTTTTTGTCTCTGTCACGCAACAGCATGAAGCTCATTTCCTGCATCCATAAATGCCTCATACTTCCTGAATCCTCTAATATTGTTCTTTACCTATCAGCAGCTCAGAGTAGAGACGACTATAAAAGAGGAATTTGAACCGGTAATGTCATCAGATTTGCTTTGTCTCCGAGTTGGATGAGTTCTTATGTTTACAGTCAGTCAGTGCCACATCTGCAGCAAGCCAGAGAAGTATTGGTTCAACGTGGAGCTGAGGGTTGGTTGTGATTTTTGCTTCCAACGCTTGGTCAGAAAAATCTTGCCTATAACAGATTTTATATTGCTCATTTACAAAATGTTCTTGTGCCATTGGTTGTGGTTTGTAACATGATGTGAAAACTGGATGCAGAGATTTTGCTTTGAATACTCGGATGTATGTTGAAATAGTTGGATCTGTAATTAAAGTAGATATAGGTGATGCTGGGGCTTTGAACTAGTTGTTGTTGAAAAGGGCTGGGTATCATCCAAAATTCATCAGCATGTCTAAAAATAGGCGCTGTGTTTTAAAAAAACCTTAATTTTACTGAAAAAGAAAATCCTTTTGTTTTTTTAACGGATCAAAAGGAAGAAACAAGTATCTGACCTATTTGGTACCAATATACCTAAAATTTTATAATGTCTTATATTTCAACCCTGATATACTGTGTAACATGATGTAGTAAATCTTCAATTAACAATCACCTCTGGAATGTCGCTGCAACACAGCACTACTCAGCAAACTGCTGTCTCCAAGATCATACAGCTGAATCAACACCTCTCTTAGAAGTTTAATCAAAAACAGAGCATCATGACCTTCATGAAGGTGGGATTTACTGTAGGGCTGTTGCATTAGAAGGAGCTAAATAAGTGGCAACTAAGTGTATGCATAGAGGATATAAGCAAATAGAAAAGTCTAATTCAGTGAATTATGTTCAAGACAAAGGTGTTTCATCACATTGATGCAAAATTATAGGAATTTAATATTTCCATTAAGCAGTTTTTCTCATTGATTTGCAGCTACCTGGGCAGATATTGCATGGACATCCCTCTGACAGATGACAAATGGTCCCATGTTATATATGTATGTGTTTGTACTTCCCAATCCAACCTAACAGCTTTTGTTAAGCAATGCTATGGACCTGTGTTGCCCAGAATGCAAATGGTTTGTGAGGTTTGATACCCAGCCCCAGAGTCAGGTGGATTGCTTAGCATGTTGTAAGAAAACTGGTGGAAAAAGGAACCTGGTAATGTCAGTAGCTGTTAGATGGCTGAAGAAACCATTTGTAAAGCTTAAGGAGATTTGCCGTTCATTTTGAATCATGCAGGTTTTCTGCTCTGCTGTAGGTTTTACATTTCGCTTTTGAGATAAATGATCGGATGTTTTACTGCTTGTGATTGTAACACACTGAAGGTGCAAAAAACCTGAACATATTGTACATGTATATTTCTGAAAACATTGATTACTTTCTAATGCACAGAGCATGCAAATCAGGATCAGGGCTAAGAGTCTTAAACTGTCTGTGCTGTACTGTGCTGCAAGTCGACACCATTGTCATTAATGTTGTGAGAGCAATTGTGCTATAAGATTTTTTTTTTTTTTTTTTTAAGTGGTGTTTTGCAAAATTTTAGTGCATGCTTGTGGAGAGGAAAATCACATCCAGCTGCGAGCAGCTATAAGTCGTTCCCTGGGAGCACTTGGTTAAGTGCAATGCCTTCTGGCAATTTCATGTCCGCATCTTAATATTGTGCCAAACCCAACATTTAGTTTTGTCTCAGCAGGGTGTATTTAGCGTGGCATGAGGACTCAGAGTAACAGCAGGACTTCTAAGGTGCTCTTACTTCACTGTGGAATGCCAAATGGGGAAATTAAATTCATTTTGATTCCTCAGAACAAATGTATTGCCAGTATAAAATACAGGCCATTGTGCTGAAACATTGTTTGACTGATAGTGAGATGAGAAAAGATATTTGCAGACACTGTTAGGTACATTTGCCCTCTCAGCCTCAACGCTCTTTACTCTCGAGGTCTGTTTTTCATGGTTTGTTCTCTGACTATGAATTGTGGGAATTGCTGCACCACACTGCCTCTAAAGGATTGTTTAACATTTAAGTTTTAATATTCCCTCCTGCTGCTACCTGCAGGGTGGAAAAGAGGAAGAACAAAGAGAAGCATCTATGACGGACTGAATATGAGTGAAGGTCCCGTTTCACTTTCACAGCCTTAGGATGTTCTTCTTGACTTTGATTTGTCAGTGAACTCTCCTCTAATTACACTTGAATTGATATTTAAATAGACCATTTGTATGATTTGAGCTGTTGTAATTTGTCTTTTTTTACTGCGTAAATAAAGCTGTTGTACATGTCACACTGTCTCCTTGACTCACCTGTTTATTCATAAGTATATAGATGAGGGGGTTGATGACTGTGCTGCTCTTGGCCAGCAGGGAGGGCACCACACTGGCCACAGGACTA
The DNA here is from genome assembly GCA_029783725.1 of Acanthurus tractus. Classification (NCBI taxonomy): domain Eukaryota; kingdom Metazoa; phylum Chordata; class Actinopteri; order Acanthuriformes; family Acanthuridae; genus Acanthurus; species Acanthurus tractus. Next base: position 7,861,459 of record JAQNCA010000005.1, on the reverse strand, counting down.
ATGATGTTGGGTGGGCCGAATGTTGCCATCATGGCAACAACACCGTAAGGCATCCAGCATAGCAGGTAGCAGGCAGCTGTGGTCAGAACCATGAACAGTATGTGATACTCTCTCCTCCGGGCTGCGGTCTTTCGGATCTTTCCCACCTGTGGACGAGAGTCAGAGAGGGATGATGAGATAAGAGCAAAACCATGAAGCTCGGGTCATTCAACAGGTGCTTCGGGTCCTTGATGTGCTCCTGCCGCTTTTGTTGTTGAGAATGAAAACAATCTCCTGAACTTTTCCTCTCCTCCTCTCTGTTGAAGGATGTTCTGACATCTAGCTTTCATTGATGGGTTAATGCACAAAGGCCTAAAAAGGTTGAAATAAATTAATTTTCTATGTTGCAGGGAATGCAGTAAAAATGTGTGCCATCCCCTGCTTTTCACTGCTTTATCATCCAACAATAACAAAAGTGAAAGGAAAAGAATGACTTTTTTATCGCCATGCACAAGTGCTTATCTCGAAAAGAAAATGTAAGTGAATCTTAATAACATTATGAAATGTGAAAACATAGGGGGAAAAAACAACAAAAAGTATGAAGTGAAGGCAGCAATGCTACATTTCCTTTCTCCCACTTGAATTCCAGAGGCATGATAATGTTTCAATCATAAATCTCATTCCTCAAATATAGAGGAGGATTAGTGAAAAAAAAAGATGAATGTAACCTACAAAGAACCGATAGATATTTGTGTGCACGTCCTATACTTTAAAAACGCATACACTTAAAGGCATGAATATATATTAATATTTTAAGTCCACCTAGTTAAAAGATATAAAGCAGATTTATTCTGAGAAAAACATCAGGTTATCCATTTATATTGGAGTCCTCAAGGTTTGGGCTTAGTCACCTGTACATGAAACACAATGCTCATTTATAGTCTTGAGGATGTAGGAGCAGTTTTAAAAGACTAAAGGAAGTCAGTTCATACAGACGCCAATTGTAAGAGAGGTAGCTTTTGACATGTAATAATTACTATTATTACTATTAAACAGATTACTTTTTATTTGGTTGGAAATTTGTAACGTTTTTATTGCTTTTCAGATGAATGCTTTAACTAAATTTCAAAAATTAATTTTGAAAATTAATTTTAGGTAATTGATTACAGTAACATTAGCTTCCTGTAGTTCTTTAGTCGGGTATGACATCAAGCATTTCGATGCTAAAAGCGTTTTCATCATTGGTAAACAAGCTTCTCACTGTATAGTCATGTCAGAGGCCTTTTCTGATTTTCAAGAGAATATTGTTGAATTTCTAGCACTGAAAGACATTGTTGTCTGACTGCTTGGCCAACCACCTTGACATGGTCTGCTAACCGCAGGTAGCCTAGAGCAACATGCATGGTTTGATTGGCAGGTGGTGCAAATTGAAGCAGGAGAACCAATCAAATACAGCACTCAAGGTCAGAGGGCATTTTGCACAGCAAATGAAGCCTGTCCCAGCATCAGTACAGCTCCTTGTAAGCCATTTTATTATTTTTTTAAATGTATTTTTTATTTTAGTGCCTTTGCAGACCCATGTTGTCTAGATAAATGCCAAAAGCAAACATTTCTGCATGGCAAAAACATGCAAGGTAGTAGAATGAATGCTTTACTCCAACATTTTAATTTGTAAATATAATTTACTTTACCTCGCTACAGTAACAATCATTTAAAATGCCTGTGTGGTTAGTTACTCCCCAGCAGTGCTAAGGTGACAGGTTTTTCAGCTCAGGCTTCATCATCTTCACCTGGTGCAGAGAGAGACTGGTGGGCAAAAAAAAACTAAAGAGACTGAGAGAACAAAGTTTGTTTTTTTTTCTACACCACCACAGGCTGAGAGCGGTGGTTGCAGTGAGCTGGTGGCAGGTAACAAGAAACTGCGAGCTGGTGAGTTCAAACCACCATGGTCAGATAATACAGTTTACACTCACCCAGGTAACTTAAAATCACATTTTTATACCTGGAACTTGATCATTTTTATGGGCTCACTAGTCACCAAGGGAGGATTTTATCAGCCCAGGTTAGTCCAGCAAATCAACAACAACCTTAAGTTAATAATAATCAATTCACATTAAGATAAAGATATTGCTGATGTTTTTGTTAAAACTTTTAGCACAAAACTGTGCGTGATGCAAACATTTCTGTTTCAGCTCACCTCTGTGAGTGAGACTAGAAAAACCTTTGTTCATGCCCTGGCAAAAAAATATTATTATTAGGGCTGACTGTACTGTACTGCATGTATTGCATCACATAGCAGGTCTCATTAAGTACAAAACAGGAACCCCCCAAAAAACCCTGTCCAGATTCTTCCTTCATTCTTTACTCAGTTCTGCCTGTGCACCTCTTATTTCCCCAGCTTGTGTTTTATTCAATATTTTAGGCTATTAGATTTTTTATTTCTTTTTTCTGCACTCCTTGTTTTGTTGTGTGTACCAGTTTTTCTTGTGTAAGCTTACTCTTTGTTTCCTTTACCTACTGCATTCATCCTTCGATTTTTAGTCTTGGAAAAAAAACAAAAAAACAAAATTAACACAAATTTGTTATTAATCAAATCACCAGATCTAATTTACATCCAGTGAATCTGGACCCACTGAGGCATGAAGACCCCCTGGATGTATAATAAAATGCAAAAACCAGTTAAACATATTCTCCCTCATCAGCAAACATTCATCAAATTTTCTTTTACAACATCTTTATTGATGTATTTTTTTTAAAAAAAAGAGGGCTTCATCCAGCTGCTTCTAATTGAATTAAAGTAATCTGAACATCTTTGGATCTCCTTACACGCTCATGGCATCTCTTTAATCTTTGCCCCTCGTGCACCCTTCTGTGATGTGCATGAATTATAGTGAGTCAGACAGAAGAGGGGGAGTTTTCCCGGCTCACTGCACTGCACGCTCAAATTCTTTCTCACAACTTTATTTGAGAATTTCGCACGCTCAATGCAAATCATCCTAAGTTTTAACAACCGCCAGGGAATTAACTGGGCCAGTGCCAGCTGGAGTTCAGCTCTGTCATGACTCCGATAACTTCAACTGCATGAGAAAGTTACTCATGCTGAATAAGGTTTTAATTAGAAAGTTGTAATAGTAGTTTCACCTTTCCTTTGCTTTGGTTGAATGCCATAGTTTTCCTCTCACCCTTGTTCACTTCTTTAATCCCTTTTGATTTCTCAGGATTCATTCATGCTGCTCAAACAGTAACTCATTGCCCCGCTGCCTGGCTACCAGATGGGAAGCTACACCTTCATCACATTCATACAGTTGCTCTCAGAAGCCTTTATAATCTGACACATCTTGCTTTTACTTGACTAAACCGTCCGCATCTCCATTCACCAACCCATCTTCCTCTGTATGTGCTGAGCTTTGACAACTGTTGACTTTCCTGAGCTCCAGTGTTCATGTTTGTATTTGCTAAGGAGGTAAGGATTGGTTGTTCTAGCACAGGCTCTTCCAAAGCAGGCAGAAGCCAACTGTGTGATTTTCTTGCAATTAATTTCTCAACGCAGGTGTGAGTAGCACGCAACCAACTAAGAACTGATACAAAAAGATTTAACAAAAGCAGAAAAGTTTGTACAAAAAATGTAGTTTGTTTGTGTAATTCAAACCACACACACCTTAAAATAAGCTTTGGATAGACTTTGCATTTTAGCACAAGAAAAGGGGGCAATTTTGCCTTTACTGCACTGAGATTTACAAATATTGATCTGTTTGTGGCTAGAATAGACAAGAGAAAATCTTTTGGCAAACAGGAACTCTGGCGGTGTAAATATGACTTGTGAGCACTATTTGAATACTGACTTTGAATAATAATAATAATGTCTCTTCTAAAGATCTGCATGTCTTAACTTTAACAGCAGCCTTGCATAATAAAAACACCATAAGCTTAGGATCAACTTTAGCATTTAAGGCTCAATGACAGAAATAAATCCCTATAAAACTGATATTTCTATAAGAATATTAAAAAGTACTTGGAATGTATAATAGTTTTAAATGTGGTGTGGCTGAATTGCGTTTATTTCCTGGATGTCGTTAGATAACAACATCTGTGATTTATTAAACTTCATGTAAAGACACTGCTGTTTGTTTTGTATGTTTTGTATGTTCTGTTTTTTCTTCTTCTCTTTTTTACATCATTTAAAAATGTTCAAAAACAAAATTCATTAAAAAAAAAGTGTTACTAATCAGTTTAGCAAATGACGCACATTGAGTTTCTCTCAATGCTTCTCAGTGTTTGAGCTTAAAATCCTGGGAGATTTAAGTCAGCAATGTATCACTGCGTAGAACAGCAATATTAGTATCTTGTAATTGTGTAGTAAACAAAAAATTTAGATGCTTAATAATCACACGATTCTTATGAAAGCCTGAGGTTTCCTACATGCACAAATGAATGGGATCAGTGATTCCTTAATAAGCACTTCATGGAGACTTTCTGGAGACAGTGACAGTTCATTACTTAGATTTGACATCCAAATAACCTGCTCTGTTGAATTGTAAAACTGCAAAACTGAATACACTTTATGAACCAACACAAAGTGAACATAGAGTGTCCCAGTTAAAAAGCCAGATGACTGAAAGAAACCATGGGTTCTGGATAAAAGAAACACCCCTTGGACAATAGATGTGCTACATTGGAGCGCAACTGTGTTACATGTCCTCCTCCTTCCTGGCAGCCAGTGGTTGTGTGCCGTCTCTCTCTGTTTGTTTACGGTGCAAGCATCTCCTAATAATCTTTATTTGTGCAGCACTTCAAAAACTGAGGTCCAAAGCGCCTTACAGAGACACCCGATTAAACGGACTAGGCTTAAAGAAACAGAGAGATGTCTGAGAGGCTTTAGGGTTTGTCACAGCAGCTGATCTTTCTGTGGTGTATTAAAGCTGCGCTCTGCCCTTCTGCAATCTAAAACTATGGGAGGGCTAAGGATTTAACTAAAAACAAGCAAAGTCTTTCCCCAAAACCCAACACAAGTCAGTGCACCAGTTATTGTAATGAAACTTTGTAAGTGAATGATTGTGACTGGTGAGAGGAGGTCTAAAAAAACAACTCTGCAATCTCTACTGACCCTGCAACCTCGTCCGCTCATATTGTGAAGATAAAAATCAGTCCTCTGTGTTCAGGGAAGTGCCTGAGTTGTTTTGTGGATAAGTAGTTCATGCTAATATTCGTTTAGTTCAAATATTTGAAAGATATTTGGTGCTGTAGGAGAAGAGATGAAACAGGATGTTTTCATTTAATGCATTGTGTCAGTATTAGCCTGGGGCTAATTTTATCTGCAGTCCCTTTGGCAGGTCGTGATACAAAGCATTCACATGGTAGCAGAGCAGCACTGAGCAAACTAGACAAACAAGACAAAACAGAATACAAATTACACTGAGTACGACATCACACACACGCACACACACACACACATCTGCACAAACACACCTTGTCAGAACCGTTTTGGCAAATTAAAAAGGACATTTAGACACCCGCTCAAATGAAATACAATGTATTATTTACAGGTCCAGCGTAGTGTTTGTGTAGTGTGTAGTGTTTCAGCTGCTTTTCAAAGTCAAGGAGGGATCCTCAAATGCCTGGATTTCAAGGATTCTGTCATCCAATCCTACTGTTGTTCTGGTGTCTGGGGTCTTAAAATCTCCATGGACCGAGTCCCTTGTTCAAAAAATTTCAAATTGGGGCTGGTTGTGAATCCTCAGCACTCTGAATCCACCCAGAACTGTAGGCCCGTGACGCAGATATGCACTGCATTGTCCCCTGATTTAATATGATGGAAGATTCGGAAGGCTAATTTTTAGGTAATGGAATCATATCGATTTTTATTTTCATGTCATTATACACTAATAAAACGTATGCATATTTTGCATATTATATTCCATTACTCCATATTCTACATAAAAGATCCCCCCTCCAGTTTTAGCACTTGACCGTCAGGCAAGTGAGATATCTCAGACTGGAGCCATCTGGTTGACACGCTAGTCAGATGTTATCATCTGTTCTTATCATCATTTACTGTGTGTTCAAAATAGAATCTTCAGGCTGTTCTTAGGTTGCAAAATAAGAGTCTCTTTGTTGTCTCTACCTTGCATAATTGGAATAACATCCAGGTTTTTTTCCCATCTATATAACAGTGACTAGCCATGTATCTGAACCCTGATTCAGGCACAGTGGCACCCAGTGTTTACAAAGTAATCAACAACTCATTTTGGTTGTTCCAGCTAATTTAATGTGACATTGTCGTTGCTAATGGTTTCATGACTGTCTATGTAAGCCATTACACTGAGTCGGCCTATACTGAGAAAGCTGCCTGCCCAAAGGCAGTTCAATGTAAAGCATCCACTGAAGTACAAACTTCTAACTGTATATGTAATATAAAGGACAACTTATCATTAACCCAACATGTTCAGCATGTGGTCTTCATCAAGTGTCATCCAGAAGGCCACAGGCTGAAGCTCAGTGTAGAGCAGTATGTATGTTACCTCTTGAAAGGAAGTTAGTGCTTCAGTACATTATCGTCATGTAGTTTCTCAGTCTTGTTTGTGTTGTGGCTAATGCCATAATAACTGTGCAGCGGCAGTGATCTTTGTAGGTCCTGGCACTAATCTTTAAAGTGTCTTGTGATTTATGGGTCCCTTTGTGCATTACAAATCAGTTAAAAGATAACAAACTTGATTACTTGAAGCAGAAAGTTCTGACCTTACTTGCTGTAGGGCTATTAAATTTTTGGAAATAGTTCCCAAATTCATCAAAAAAACATGAGTAGAGCTTTTTTGCGTTTTTGTCTGTGCTTTGTTTCTCAAGTTTATCAATTGAATGAATAGGCAGGGAGACAGATACTGCAGCTCATCAGTAAGTTCATTAACATTTGGCTGTGAACATGACCGACAGCTAGCTGCAGTGCATTCTGGTCCTACAGCTGAGTGGAGAAAATAGGGTTTTGACTTCACAGTGACACACACAGTGATATTTTCCTGATTTACAGACCGACACCCAAACCCCTCATTTGTTTTAGTTCAACAGGAGAGTTGGCATGATGTCAACAGTAATGTGGGTGTTGCAGCATATCATTGTGGTGAAGAAGGAGCTGAGCAAGAAGGCAAAGCTTCTGTATCACCATGGTGGGTCTTTTTATCATCCTCTTGTGCACTTACCTTTTAAGGTTTTCCAAGCCCAACCAACTGGTAGGAAACCCTGAGGTAGACTTAAAAGCAAAAGAGAAATCATGTCTTATCTGGCTTGGGAACACATCACACCTGGATTCACCTGGAGGAGCTAAAAAAAAGAGCTACATCTAGACGACCTTGCTTAGACTGCTCCAACTGCGACTCTGCACCAGTTGAGCGGCAGAAATTGGAAAGATGGATCCGTTTTTTAACCCTGCTTTTATGAATAGAGGCAGAGCCTCAGATGTCAACACTCTTTCATTCCACTTGGTACTTAAATACATTGATTGTGAAGTGCTGTGGTTTGAATAGTATCCATGAATTTTTAAAAAAAGGTTTTCACTTCAAAAACTGGGAGCTACAGGAGTCGATTTGTTACTGACATGAACTGGAGCAAACCATCTGTTGGTGCTGCTGTTTTTTGATGAAAATAAACCCAGAGACTTTTTCAATTCTCCTTTCAAGCTAGTACGGTTTTTCAAAGATTTTGTGGATCGATCAGTTTATGCATCATGTGGTTTTGCCTTCTAGATCACATTGAAAAACAGCATTAACATTTAAACTCACATGTGCACACACACACTTTGATGTCTCTCTACCTGTTTGACTGCCAACAACAGCCTGCCATAGCAGTAGATCATCACCAGGACAGGTATCCCCAGGCAGAAAATGAAGAGGCAGATAATGTAGGCGTGCGACTGGGCTGTCTGAACAGTCCAGGACACCGAGCAACTGGTTCCTGCCCCCTCTATTCCATAGCTGCTCCAGCCCAGCAGAGGGGGCACTGTCCAGAATAAGGAGTACAGCCAAGAGCCCCCAACAGCCAGCAGAGGTTTACGGTAGTTTGGCCCACGCTTGTTGTATACAGTCAGAGTGCTGTAGCGGTCGTAGGAGAGGATCACCAGAGAGATCAGCGAAACAATACCTGAGAAAGACAGAGAGGTGAAGGGGCAAGAGTTGGCATTTGCAGAAACAAAAACATGTAACATACTATACAACCTAGAGCAGAACAAGACCATTAAAAAGGATCTATAACGTATTAAAGACATCCTGAAGAATAATGAAGGCTATTTTTAAAGTTTAAATGCTGATTTTACAGGAAGTTAACTAGCTCTTATTGAAGTCCACAGCTTTAGTTTGATGAGGTTGAAGGGCGAAATCTTAACATCAGCATGCACACATACTCATAGAGGTGCTAAATGTTAATATGAAGCACGTGCAATGTTCACCAAGGTTGCCACCTTAGTTTAGCATGTGTTAGCAACATTTGATAAGCAAAGCTAAACAGAAAGTACAACCGAGGCTGATATTTAAGTCATTGGTCAATAGTCAAATACATTTTTGACCTCATGATGATGCCAGAGGAAGTTATTACAAAAAAGTACATTTATTATCTTATTATTTTATATTACAATTCATAATGAAGGCAGGATAAATGTGTAAATCTTATTTCATCACAATCCATCCAGTAGTTATTGCAGTGTTTGTGCACAAAACTTGTCCATTTTTTTAGAACAGCACCATGTTTCTTAGTTTTAGTTTAGTCTGTCCTCTCCTGCTTCATTCTGTAAGTATTTCCTCATACGTCATGTGTCATTTTACAGCTTGTTTTTGTGTTAATTGTTGTTGTAGTTCCACCTGTCTCTTATCAGCCTTCTCTCACTTGAGTTTTTAATCACCGTTTCTCTCACTGTTGGTCATTTAATCTGCATCTTTTCTGCGTTCTCTCCTGTGTTTGTTTGCTAATTTCATCGCCTGCTGCATGTTTTCTTGTAGTCATTCTCACATCTGTAATGCCCTCAGTTTTTTTTTTTTTTACAAAGGATCAGATTTTTATCTGTAAAGCTCTTATCCTTTCTTTGTATCCTGGCTGAATCGTGTTCTGGGCTCAGGTTGTTTTTTAATTTAGTGTAACTGCATTCAACACTTCTTTCAAAAGGAGAATTTTTTTGTCTGTATACACTGTGATGACCCTCTGAGCAAATCTCTTCCTTTAAGAGCCTGGTAGGCGTTGCTGAAGGTCATCAGCAAACTGGCAGCACCTGGACCCGATGTGCCAGAGCTCTTTAAAATCCCTCTTCAAACAGTTGCTGCTGATTTTCCCAAGGCTTTCATCTTGTTTTACTTTGGTTGTGATTTGTCTTTAGTTTAATGTACTTTTAGTTGGTCAAGATAAACTATTTTATGTAAACTATCTTGCATTATCTTCCTATTTGTCACATTCCCAAGCCAGTTTGTGACAACACAAACCCAATGGAATAACTGAGCTACTATTTAACTAACACACTTATTTTTATTTAAAGTTTAATAGAACACAGTAACTGTTGTGACTAACACATGAACTGAAATGACTTTCTCTTGATCAAAGTGCTCTTGTTGTCTGAATGTAACCACAGTCGGAACTCAAATCCCTGAAGTTGTACAGCTTCAATTCACCAAGACCTCAAATTAATGTGTAGCAAGCACCAAAAAATAGTCATGCAAGTCAAAAAGTCATACAATAAAATTATGACAAATTAATGTCCATGTGCGCTGATTTTTATAAAAAAAATTTCATCACTGAAATAGAAATGAAAACTCTAGCTTGTCTTTGAATCAATTGTAATGTAGTTTAGGTGGGACATGTGCTCTTTGTTCTTTTGCGCTCCGATACACACCAGCTCTTGCAAACTGCATTTTTTTGTGTGTTAAGAGCTCTGACTTATTTGTTTATTCACCTTAAATTAATTGTGACAGTGAAAAAATGCATTAAAGTCACTGAAAAAAACAGACTCTTCAATTGCTTTTCATTGCATTGCATTCAACTATTCTACAGTAGGTTGTTTTTTAAGGTTGAACTGCCAACTCCAGGACTTAAGGACTTCTCAAAAACATAATTGCTTGGTTGTCAAAAGAGTCCAAAAGTTCTCCCAAGGCTTCCTCAAGGTTCAGCATGAATAAGTCGAGAATGAAAAGTAGCTCCTGACTTTTATTGCCTTCATGACCGTGAAGAAGTTAGTCAGTTTTATTACTTAACTCTTTTTGGTTCCCATACAAACTCACTGAAGCTGACAGTGCTGCAGATTCTGTGTCAGTGTATTTCAAAGTGTCTTTGTGTGTCTGATCTAAGGTAAAAACCTGCAGTCAGTCAGGATTTAGATTAAGGGATTATCACACCAGGTAGCTACAAGAGAAACCCCCTCGATCCTCAATCCCCATCACCCCTGACTGATTCCTCCTTTTGAAGCACTTCATTTGAGGCAAACTGAGGCCTTTACTGCCACTCCACTTATTAATTGTTCATTGAATACATAATTTAATTTATTTTATCACTGCTGAATACATAAATTTAACATCTGAAACATCCTTTTTAGACTATATTCTGTACTAAGTGGTTGGGCTTATGTTGTTGCAGGTATAAATATACAGGAAGTCCTTTGTTTCTGCTGTCTTGTTTTCACACAAATGCGCATTACCTGTTTACTAGGAAACATCACCCATGTATTGCTTTGTTCTTGGAGTACATTTAAATTCACTTTGGTTCCTTGAAAGCCAGGGGAACAAACAAAGGTCAGTTTTTCTATGACTGTGCCTTCCAGCCCTATTTTACAAAGGTGTGAATTATGAAGGACAACAACATGATGAGGACAGAAGTGGATAACAATGAAATGCTCCTCACACTCACTGACAATAAAAAACAGTAAAGTTCGTGTGTGTTTGCATATAATGATGTAAGCAGTAGATAATGTCTGTAACTGTGGACAAAAACTCTCTTTTGGGCCTTTGAGTCCCTGAACTCTTTTCTCAACAGCAGTTCTTAATAACTAGAAGAACTGAACGAAGGCTTTGCTGAAACTGTTTGCAAGTCCTGTCTCCCATTTAGTTCTTTTACATCCTTGCTAAATTTTGATCTCTCTGTGAATGCAATGTTTTGTTTTTCATAGTGTTAGTATATCATTTCAGCTTTTCATTTGGTCTTAAATCTCAACAAAAAATGGTGTCAAAACCCTTTTAAAAGCAGGGTTGGTGGTTAAAACATTCAGGTAATGAGAGAAAAGGACCAAGCATTTTTCATGTTCCAGAGCCAGAGCCAGTGTGCACAATACCAAGACCTTGAAACAAAAGCAGCACAATGTACTTCATCCATCACTCTTGTTACATTACACACATGCCTTTCTTATTGTGACATTTCGTAATGTCCTCTTGAAAAAAAAAACTATCGTGCAAGATGATCTGATGTGGCTTGATGCTAAGCCATGAGTATCTGTGGTGTAAAGTTACTGCACATAAAGGAACAATTTATTATTTTTAGTCTGTGTGAGGAGGATTTGAGTGTCTGGAGGTGAAGATAAAATGGTAGATTTAGATATTGCAGAGGTGCCTGACTCCCCCTGATAATAACGAATGTGAAACTCTCCCGAGTGAGGGTTACCCACACATCTTCTGCCTTCTCCCTAGTGGTGTGATTCCACATGAATATAAATAACCTGGGAAGTTTTTAGAATGAACAGTGTGTGTGTGAATATTATTCAGCTTCTTTTTGTTACAATTATTGGCAAAGCATCAAGCCTAATTCACAAAACAGACTGACTGTGGTGGTGCTGTACATTTATTTTCCTGACCTCAATCACATTGTTTTTCTGTTTTTTTCTTTTTTTAGTGGTGGACTGGAGCTGCAGCATGTTACTGGTTTCCACACAGTGCACACACAATGTAATGGAGCAGCAGTCACCACTGGGTCCTTGCACCAGCCACTTTCCTATGCCTCAATTGCGCAGAATTTATTTTTGTATTTTTATCGGTCAGAGAAGACAAAGTGGATAATTTAGAGCAGCCACAGTGAATTTTAAGGGGGACTTAATGCTCCCTGAATTACCCTTGGAAAATTCCTGTGCTGATCATTTCAAATCCAAACCTTTGATCCATCTGCTGTTCTCTCTCTGGAGCTCTTGACCTTTCTCATTTCCTTTCTTTCTTTTTTCACAGTGTAATGATGTTACCCACAACTGCTGCTGTAATTTAACAAAAGAAGGAAAGGCTAACTACAAAGCCCCCATTTGTATTGGACACAGAAAGTCATATTGGTTTTAAGTACTCCATGTTACTGTACCATCTGGCACTGAAGGAATGGGGAGTTAGTGAGCATAAAATCTTGTCTCATGAGAGGAAAAACACACCACACTGAAACCTGACAGACAAACAATTTTAAGCATTGGAAAATAAAATGCTTGAAAAGATGCTTTTGCCTTTGCTTTGAAGTTCAAGTATCTTGTAGAGATAAACTGAGAGGTAGTGCATCTTAAGCCAGTGTTTTTTCAGTAGATAATATATCTCACTAATGGAAAATACTCACTTAATGCTGGGCAGGTCACCAGGATAAACAAAGAAAGACCATGCAGGAATTTTAGGATACTGATGCAACTAACCTTTGAGCCTTAAACATTTGGGGGAAATGGGGTGAAACCATACAGAAAAAGACTTCCAACCCCAACCTTATTGAGGTGAGCCGCCCTCCTAAATCACTCTCACGATTCACATTTTAATTTTTCTAAGTTAATTATGTAAGATCAAAGGCTGTTGGACAAACAGTGTGTCAGATGACTTCTCCTCCCCCTTGCAGAAAGCTTCACCACATGGTGTGAACTTTACCATATAGAACATAAAATCTATAAGGGGTGTAATGAGATTATCTCAGGAAAAAGGCAGCTCTCACTTCCTAGTTCCAGATGGTTTGTACTCTACATGCACCTCACGAACAAGATGGATTTTATTTGACATGCAGTAGAGGATTGGAAGGTCCTGCAGGATCGTATGCATAAGAAGAATCTGAAGGATTTTCACTGGAGAAAAATTTTATAAATTGGACTCTTCATGTGTAAACCAGTGATCCCACAATCATCTTAAATTAACCACCAACTAATAAAGGAGAAACACCCCTGAACAGATTAGAGATTATCCAAGTCCTCTTACACGACTGTGAACTGAGCCTCCAGCAATGCCCATACAAGGTACAGCAGCTCATGATGATCTAACAGGTCAACATTTCAAAATAATATCTACAAAAATGTTGCTACATTATTATCAGGGACTAAATGAGGCAAAGATCTCATCAAACTGTCGTCAGCAAACTTAGCGTATTCTTCTCCAACAGGTCCAGCTTTTATTTTTTCAATAACAGGGATGCATTACCTCGTGTCCAGACCGTTGACACATTTTTCACTTGCATGTGTTATGCAACTGATGCATTCTCATCCTAATCTATGCAGCTGTTCATACAGAGCTGTGTCTCACAGACATAACCACAACCTGAAGCTATTTTTTTCTGCTTCAGGTCTCAATACTCATGCAAACATGAAACACATTTCAAACTGAGTGGTTGGTTAACTTCGTACCTTATGCTCCAAAGTTAAAATGCAATTTTTTCTTAGTGTTAATTCAGAAAATGGTAGTTATGTTGGTCACTGTTGTTTTTGTGCTGATTTATAGTTTTAGTCATAAGTCAGGCAGCCATTACATTTCTGGATAAAAGCTGTACTTTGCTTGTGTGGTTATTATTTGTCCCCTGTAGAACCCCACTATTTACTCACAGGGTCTGGTGGTCGGATTGGGTTATTATGGTCGAAATCCAGTGGAGGCAAAAATAACATTACATTCCAGTATAGAGCTTTAACAGCACGCTTGCAGAAAATCAGACACAGAGCGCAACTTAACTCACTCATATCACATCCACATTTCCCTCACTTGAGTCTTTTTCTTGCTACTTATTCCCTCCCACCAAGGATGCATGGAGAGAAAAAAAACTAGAAAACATGTTTTTAGCGATATGAAACTTCTTTTTTTCTAAGGCGTTGCTTCAAGCAATGCGTATTTCTGATGATGGCAGCTGTTCATCACAGCTGGATCTTCTGTCAGTGGGCTCTAACAGCTCCAGAGATTTTCACAAACTCCTGATGGAGTTTGTGGCTGCACACACAGAAGCTGTGGTAATACTAATAAGCCCACACACTGTCGTAGCAGCAGTGGTTCCACTTATAAATGGATAATAAATGCATGCACAAGATGATTCTGTATTAATTCTTTGTGTTTTCTGTGTGTGTCCTGCTCAGAAGAACAGAAAGCATTTCTACAAGCAGAATGCCTTTTTTTAAGTACTTTTATTTTCAGCTTAATTTTACAGTATTTTTCTTGTAAATGTATGTATAAGTGAATAACCCAGAGTGTGATTATTGCTTCATTTGAACAATGAAAATTATTTATTAGACTAAATGGTCTGGGAAAATTTAAATTGTGTGACTCATATCAAACTCAATCAGACTGATCAGCCTCATGTGGAACTAAATGAAAGTGATTATATATTCCGTAAAAAATAAGCAGACTTTATAACTCTCTCTGAATTAAAGTTAATCCATGATAAAAGTAAATGGGGGGACAAATTGGATGGTGAAAAGAAAAATCAGCTTCACTTGTCAAAATCGGCAAGTGGAGTAAAATGTTTATGGAACTTTGGTTGTTCGGACCTACAATTACCACAATTACCACTCGAAAACTTGGATGTGATAAACTTTAGTTTAATTTGGTTTGTGCCTCTACTCTGCAAGTTACTCTGCACAATTCTCTGTCAGACTCTGAGGGAAACAAAGTGTCTTGTCAAGTCTGGCATCTGTGAGTAACAGCTGACCTGTGTAGATGTGCGGCAGAACACTGAACATTAATTACCGTCAAACCTTGATCAAAGCCACAGCTGCTGTGCCACGTGCGTAAATGTGCACATCACTCTCTCATTTTAAACACCGACTGATTGTTTTAGCCACAGTGAGATGCTGCAGGTGTTAAAAGTTAAAGGAAAACATGTGACTGGCCGCCAACTTTGAACAACAAACAGAACAACAGAACAGATGTTTCTGTGAATTCCCGAACACATTGGTAACGCATGAACAACATGAGTCAGGAGTGAGAAAATATCGAATGATGGAGTCCTACTCCCAGGGAGTGAGAGCAACCCACTGTGATGAACTTTTACCTGACAAATCATTCCTGATGTCCCCTCTTTGCCCCTGTCCTCCTGCAGAGACGGTCTGCTCAACAGCTCAACTACCCACAGTGTTGTTTATTTATTTTATCTGATCAACATTAGTAATGCTAGAACTGTTTCTTTATTAACTGACCCCTTTATTAACTTACCTTTTATGCATAAGAGTGACAAATTGGATTAAACTTGTTTTATTTATTTTTATTTTTTTTGTTTATCTGATACATTTACCAAAAACACCCTTTCTAACTGCACAGCTGCTTGCTATGTTTAGTTTAAAGACGAAAAGTCAAGGACTGGCTGCAAAATGGAAAGTACAGTCACAGATTCTTTATTAGAAGAAAAGATGCTGGACAAAAAACGTAGCATATACAGTACCTTCTTCAAGTGAAAAAAATTGGATGAATGACATATTTAACCTTGAAAATGTCAAAAATGGCAGTCCTCAACTAGTTCAGTTGAAGAAAAAACCTTTCAAAAAATTAAACATTTCATTAAATATTTCTAATGGCTTCAGAGCTGCTTTCTTGAAATCTGAATTGTTCTAGCACACAAACGCCTTCCGTTAAAATCTCAATCTACATGCAAAATACAACATACAAGTATGCTGTTAAAATGACTTGTGCTGTTTCACTGTGGGTTCATCTTTCTGAAGGGGGCTGCAATAAATAATCAAGGCTTTTCACAAGAACTGATTAGGAATTAGTTGTAAACAAATTTAATTGTTGATTTTTTGGTGATGTCATTGGGCACCAAACATCACGTAATGAGAAGAAAGTAAATAGTGTCGCCATGGCAGCACCATCACAGCAGGATCCCAGCAAGATTTTGGAATATTTGGCAATATCAGCTATTTGATGGTAACGGCATCTGACAAATGAATAATGATTCTCAATTTATTCAGTTGTTATTTAACATATATATATATAACATTTTGACAAACACATTAAATGTGTGACCCACTATTTCAGCATCTCTGTAAGAAAAGGGTTTGAGAAAAGGAGTGAACGCAGAGTGAATGAAAATAACAGCAAAAGCAGTAATGACTCTCGTGTTGAGCTGCACTTAAACACTTAAAGTAAACTCAGCAGATAACTCTGAATAAGTATTTTGTTTGTCCACAGGAATCCAATATTCATTATGGATAATATTTTAGGATTCCTTTTTTTTCACCTACTACATTATAAATGTTCTTTCTGGTTGTTAGTAGTGCCTTTTGACAGATAGAACAAAGAGAGAGAGAATAAAGGATAGAGAAAGTAAAAACCAAGTAGAAAGACAACAGGTGGTTGAAACCACATACTTGTGTTGCCAAGCAAGCTGTTGTTTGAAATACATTCATGCAGTGGACTTGACAATAGTTTCCCAAAACTAAGTGGTTTCCCCTAATCTCCCTCTATGTTTTTTGCACAATAGATACTCTATTTTCTCCTTTGCTTCCAAATACTGATGCTGTAAATACTGAGTCTCTTGTCTTTGTACCCTTTAACCCCAGTGATCAGAGTGATCCGACTGTGTCACTTCAGGAGGTCTGTAAGGTCCTGTCCAAGGTGAGGAAGTTCACCGAACCAGTCGGCATTTTTCCCTGTTAGGGCTGTTAGACGATGTTATTAGCAGCTTGACCCTGTGCTCCCGGACTTGTGTAACTTGGCACTGGAGCATCGCCTTGTTCCACGCAATTTTATGAAATCAATTATGGTATCAGTATCATCTTGTTCTGCCTCCAAACATTTCAATGATAAAAGGACTAAAAACAACTAGAAACAACTATATCTTTGTCATGTGTTCATTGATTGAGTATCCAAATGTTTCCCACTGTGCTCAAACTCTGAGAAATCTCAAAATTTAACTCAATGTACTTGTGAATTAAATTTTTTGGCCTGTTGATGAAGGCAGTCTGCAAATTCATTCTTCATCATTTCCATTGAGAGACCTCTAGTGGCAGAAATTACATGTTGTTGCGTTTAAATGGGTTTGAGTCATCCTGCTTTTTCTGGCGTGCTTTTTTCCTTCAGAGAACCAAAGGTAAATAGTCAGGAAAAGGTTATTTACTAAAAAGACAAGCAATTACACTGAGGTTGAAAATTTGACATTTAGAAAACTCAGAGGAGCTTCAATGCGTTTACTGCCCCCCACAATATAAATTCCGTCCATTATGAGGCTTTTAAATATGTGATCTCTGATTCTTGTCTCTGGCAGACCAAGAACAACTGGTGATCAATCATGATATTACAGATGATGCGTGAGGTTGTGCTCTGCCAGTGACGTATAGAAAAAGCTGCTCTGCTATCTCATCTACGAAAAGACAACAGGGTGGAGATGGTAGCGGGAAGATAAACGTACAAAAATGAATAATGTGAGTCTCGCAGCAATATGGTCATTTGCTGTTTAACAAAAGGATTCTGCCTTGATTACATAAGTGTAGCCATACGTCCATGTGCATGGGAAACAGATGATGTGAAAAGGCCACAGGCAGGGGAGAACAAGATATGACTGTGTTGGATGTTTGTGGGCACATAAATCCTTATGTCAGTGCTGCGATCAAGTACAAGAGCACTTTTGTTAAAGACACTTATTGTTTTCATGTGTATTATGATTTGATCAATTTAAACCGGTAAAATAGTTTGACTTTAAGCAAATGAATTTATTGCATAGAAGTGGTGAGCAATATAACAAATAAGGCACATTATAGCAAATTATTTTTGGAATGTTCCTTTCATTTGTTAATACTTTATTTTGAAATGGAAATAGCATTTGTCTGTATCATTTATTTGAATTTTTAAAGAAGTATTTGTGGACACACCCACTGAGGTATGTTTTTTCAGAATGTCAAAGGTATGATATGCAATGTGCAATACATATATTGCCTTTAGTTGGCTTCATTTTTCTACAGATATAAAAGTAAACTGAATGCATTTGCACAATCAGTGTCTCCACAATGTGCAGTTTCTTGACCAACCCTGAAAGTAAAGAGTCTGTAGGTGGCTACCAGTTTCTGGTATCTGACTGAATCACTGCACAGCAGCACAAATGAGCTGTTTCTCCAGCTTCAATACCATGCTGAGTCAAGCCCTTTTACACTGGCTAAAGCTATCGCCACAATACAAGCACCCAGAGGGGAACTAAGACAGAATGAACTCCCGCCGATTTGAAAAACGCAGTATGACATATGATAGCCTTTTTTCAATAAAATGGAAATTCCTCTCTATCAGAACACCCTTTTTTGGGGGGGGATTACAAAACACAGCTGGAGAATGCACAGAAGCAAAACCAAACATCGAGGCAAAACTATTATTGTCCAAGGATATGAAGACAGACATTATAGGAGAGTTAAACAAACACAATGGTACATGTATTTGAGTGATGATGAAGTCAAAAGGAAACATGGAAACAATTCACGCAAACCAAACAAATTGGAAAATAAATGAGCATGAGGGCATAAGGGTGGTGCAGGTTATCTGCTAGCATTAATTCATCTGCAAAACAACAAGAGCCAAATTTAGAACTGTCTGCAGGGTTCAGTGTGATGTCTTTGGGAATGGAGGCGATGTAAGTGTCCAGTACTTCCGCTTTGTTTGACTGTGGCATTGGGTCTGAGTCTATACAGGAGTCCCAGAAATAAGCAGTTTTTGTAGTAGCTGGTACAACATGTGAGTCAAGTGGACCCAGTAAATGTGATCCCCTGACTGGTCTATTCAGTGACTCTATTGGTCACAGCAACGCAGACAATATGATGACCGTGAGGTTGGAAACTTTCATCAGAATCAAATTTTGCAGTGCAAAACCCATAACTATGCAGATCTAAACCAGACAGAGCTTTCTAAGTGAAGACCTGACCAGCAGGAATCCAGCTTGAAAATGCTTGAGCAAGTACAAACATCTGTGACGGTTATATGAACATGCCAATTATGTGCATTAAGGGGTAAAGCTACTCTATATACTTCTTATTGTCCTGAAATGCAATCAAAGGATAATGAAACATGTATCAGTTCCTTTTTAGAGTCCTGCCCATTGGTTGTTGATGCAAATCAACCAGTATCAACCAGTGACCTCACAGACAATACTTGATATTAAGATAGTTTGGGATTTGTTGACAGTGAGAATAATTAGGAATACCCGTATGTATCCTACACTGGTTGAGCAAATCGTTCAGGCTCATATTACTGCAGATACCAATACAGATATGTTGACTGTTGATTACAAGAAAATACTAGAGGCTTATGGTATTGTCAAATTAGGGTTTGTTGAACTATCCCAAGGCTTTTTTTCTTTCTTTTTTTTTTTTTTTACCAAATATCAAATAGGCTTGTTAGACAGTCAGTATGTGTATGTGTTACAATTTATATGTTTTAAATACTGAGGTAAATCCCTTTGATATCCGGGTTTGTAGCCTATTGTTGGTAAAACTGAAAACAGCAACAACATATTTCACATCTGTTCATTTTTTATTCATATATTTTCATAGTTTAACAGAAGAAAAAGTAAAAAAAACCAAAAATAAACAACAGTGTAGTTGCACTAATAATCTGTCTTGTTTTTGGAGTCTTAACTGATGATAATAAAGAAAAATGGTCTTTATTGATGCAGGCTCTATTCGTGCGTATAACTGATACTCTGTCTCTGACATGAACTTAAAATTGTTTCACAAGCATGTACGAGCTGAAACAGTGTTTTTTTTTTCCAGCATCCAGCATCAAAAGGAAATTGTGGGAACTTACCAAAGCAGGAGTTGATGAAGCCGTACCAGCTGCAGCCGCTGCGCCCCAGCAGCCACCTCCCACGAATACTGGAGGCGAAGCTGAGTGTGGTGCCGAACAAACACACCAGCATGTCGCTCACACTGATGTTCAGCAGCAGCATGTTCACCGGAGTCCGCAGCTTCTTGAATTTACAGAAGAGAAGCAGCACAATGAAGTTGTTCAGGAAGCCGAAAGTCATGATGAAGCCCAGCACCACGGACAGCACGACGAAGCCCGTCGGGGAGAGCTTCCCCCTGTATGCGGGCCCGTCCACCAGCTCCTGGTCATCGCTCAGGTTGAAGCTGTAATTCAGACCCGCCTGGCCAGAAAACATCCTGCTGTCCATTCATCGGAGCTTGTCTTCACTCTGGAGCCGATTTTGTAGTTGGGACTGGTCTCTTCCCTCACCTGGAAAGTTTAGGATATTGCAGCTTTTAGCGTAAGACTTTCTACATGCTGTTTATCCTCTGGGACGCCAGTACGCTTCATGCTTTCTAAACGCGCATTCCTTCGGCGATGTTGAGCCAGTTCGTTCCTACAAAGATGTTACGAAGAGTGAAAACAAATAATTTTTTTTTAAAAAAAGTATCACCTGTAATTTTTAACGCATCCCTTGTTTCCTATTCAACACATTTTTGTGAGCGCAAGAGCTTCTTTTGGCGCCTTAATGTTTGAAGGCTTTCGTTATTTATCACAGTTTACACGACTCAACCTTTTCCGAACTGCTGTCTAATGTTTTGGGGGGGAGGTCTGTCATCTCCAAGTCACCACTTTTAAGCTTGTAATCCTTGTCCACAGTCAAGACTCCGGGTGGATGAACATTGTTGTGAAAACTGCGCTCCGCTCCTCTGTCCAGCATCTTTTAAAGGGAAGTCTTACGTCACGAGACACTGGGATGACAGGGGCCACGGGGGGCGGTGTGCGTGCGTGTGTGTGTTTGTGTGTGTAAGTGTGTGTGTGTTTGTGTGTGCTTATGTGTGCTAACATGTATTACTCATGTTGTAGAGGCATAATTTTGTTGTACAGTCACGTTGCCAGGATTGTCTTGCCCATGTGCACACAGTGTCTGTCACTAAAATCGTTATATTTCAGGCTAATGTCCCCAAAAGTGATGAAACACAGCTCTCTCCATCAGTGTGTGTGTGTGTGTGTGCGTGCGTGGTGCAGCAGCCTTGAGGGCTCAATGCACTTCATCATAAGAAAGAATGCAAACAGACAAGAAAACAAAGTGAACGTCTTCACCACTTTGACTAAAAATGCTCACAATTTGAATAAATGCTTTTTTACTTTTTGTACTTTTGCCATCTTTCACATTCTTTTAATTTGGCAGGTTCAGTTGTGGGTGTAATATAATTCTTTATATTGCTAAAGGGCTTAGTCTGTTTCAAACAGACACTTGTCAGATCTTACAAAAAACCATCTGAACCTCCATCCTGCACTCTTCTCTGGTGTCCAGTTTTGGGCTGCTGTGTCAGATAGTTTCTGTAACTTTCTAAAAGCAACAACCTGACAAGCAAGCTCACTTTATCAACCGTCCCTTGGGCTCCTTTTTTTCATCTTTCACACAACTAGTTTTGTCACTCCAGGTGTGCATGGACAAGTGTCACACTGTGAAAGCCTTTTAGAAGAGATTGTCCAAAAAGTGTTTGCCTTTACAAAAGTGTTTAAACCACTCAGCATTAAGAAAGAAAAAAGAAAAAACAACAGAGTGCAATGTCAAGGAATTCCTTTTTGTGAGCCGGGAAAAGACCAACAAGTCATTTGATCAAAATCCTCATAAAGAGTATGTTATCTCTGTATCTTTGCCTACTGGAATAAGACTTTATAATGACTTAGATAAATGTCTCAGCATTAACAATGAATGTATGGAAAAGTCACGGTTTAGGTTTAGGAATAGTTTATGGGGTCTCTGGGTTGTGTATGGCAGCAGCTGTAGTCATTGTACTTTCAGGTTTTGCTGATATTGAGCTTCAGGTGATTGTCATTGCAATTAGTGATGGACCTCTCTATCAGTACACTCTACTCTTCAGTAAAAGTAGTCTCTTAATTATGGCAAATTGTTTCTCAACCAGAAGTCATTTGCTGGAATCGTGCATGTCAATACAGTGTTACCTTCCATTCCGCAGGGGAAAAAAGGTGTTAAATTAGTCATACTGGTCAATAAAATCTGACAAACTTGACTTTTTTAGGACATCATGAGGCAGATGAAATGGTGCATTGGTTGTCAGCCATGATGACACACTACATGGGGTTAAACAATTAATGTTTGATCCTCCATGTTCATACCTGTCTGTCAGGTCCGGCTATTTTTTGACTGATATTGTGTTTAAGCATAGAAGATTTTAGACCATAACTTTAGATAATGGTCATAAAAAACTTACACCCTTAAATGTCAGACTTCACATTATATTGCTCATTTTTGACCACTCATAAGAGCACTTTAAATCCACTCAACTCAAACTTCAGATCCACACAATTATATGTCCATCCCATCTCTAACTGTTCTGTTCCGGCTTTTAAAATGAATAAAGCTCTGAAGGCAGTCAGTTTAATGAAAGAAGTCGTGTTGAGAAATGTGTCGACTGCTGATAACTCTTTTTTCTGTAAAGTCAAGCTTCTTGGTGGGAATAACAGCATATGTTCACTGCTTCCTCTTTGAAGAAATTTTTTTAAAGCAATGATTTGAAGCAATTCAAAGCAACAGATTGTACCAAAGTTGTCGCCTTAACTGAGAGCACACAGTTCACAGTTCCATAAGAGCTGCCATCTTTCGATAGCATTTTAAAGACCTTGTCCATTTTATATATGTCGCAATCACAGCTGCAAGCTAAGCACAACCAAATAGCACAGCAATGCAGCATAGCCTGCTGCAGTAACTTGGCCTGAGGCATTTAGATAAATTAATATGATGTTTAGCTCTTCTGTGCTGTGAGGAGAAATTTGTAGACTATGTTAGGAAAATGATTTACTGTGTTCAGTACTTCCCTGATACTACTGTTTTTTAAAATATACACATTCTGGTACATTTTGGTGAGTAAAGATCCTGCAAATGATGGAAACATTTATCACAAACAGCGCAAATTAAGCAGCAGATAAGTGACTGTGCTGAGTCTCAGACCTTTGCACACTGGGGGACTGTAATCTCTATACTCCAGCATGTTTCAGGCATGTAATGATTATTTGTTAAAAACTGAATTAAAAAAGGACACTTGCTTCTGTTTGTCTCTTTAAGTCATTGAGGCAGCATCTGTTGGCCTGCAAGCAATCTGTGAATGTGCTGTCGTCACATCTCTGGTACGACCCTTCTGATCCAGCTGCATGTACACATATGTGCTGTTGTTCTTTATCACTGTTCAGTTATTTTTATAATGCAATGGTTCTTAAAACAAAGCCCAAACATGGATGTTGCTGATGTTTTCTAGTTTAAATTTTATAAAATATTTAGAAGATCATTAATAAAACTGAACTAATATTCTAGAATCAATTTAAAGTAAACTTTTCCACTTCACAGTTTCAACCTCAAGTTGAGATATTCACACTCAACAAAAATAGAAAGCCGACACTTTGTTTTGGCTCACAAGTGCATGATCACAAATTTAGTTCACTTAGTTTTCTCTAATTTGAGGACAAATTTGGTCAAATCTGCATTGGTAAGCACATCTTCATAGCCATAATAACCCATCCATCCAACAGGTGTGACATAGCACGATGATGAAACGATAAGACGTCATGATTATTATTCAGGTGTGCCTTTGGCTGTTCACAGTAAGAGGGCACTCTAATATGCACAGTTTATCTTTAAAGGAGACATTTATTGATCACTGAATTATGGTCTTCATATTATTGATTTTTTCAAGGGACGAGGCCTTGTCAATATTTTGTGTGACCACCATTTGTCTCATTCAGCGTGATGCATCTCTTTCATATGGAGTGGATCAGGTTGTTGATTGTGGCTTGTGCGGTGTTGGTCCACTTCTCTTCAATCATTGTGTGAAGCTGCAGGATTTCGCCAGTAATAGGACGAGGCTGTCATATGTGCAGATCCAGAGAACCCCCAGTGTGCTCAATGACTGACATGTTTGCAGGCCATGCAAAGACAGTGTTGTTTTTTTTAGGAATTGTACACAGATCCTCACATAAAGAGACCATTCATTATCACACAGTAACATGAAGCAACTGTGGTGTATAATTTACATTAATATGGGCCTCTGTATCTTATCACGATCTCTATGCATTCAAAATTTCATCCTTAAAATGCACCAGCTCTCTTTTGCTGTGGCTAATCCCTGCTCATACCATGACCCCAGTACCACAATGGGGCACTCTGTTGACAACACTGACAGTAGCAACCTGCTCACCCACATGGCGCTGCTCACACTGTCAGCCATCTGCACAGTACAGTAAAATAAGGAATCCACCATGAAGAGATCACGAACACTCCAATGTGCCAGGTGCCATCACATGTAGACATTTGCCCAGTCATGTCAGTAATGAGGAAATACAGATCAAGACCTCGGTGATCACAGCAAGCACACGGATGAGCTTCCTGTGACATTTTCTGACAATTTATGCAGAATTTTTTTTGGTTGTCCAGGACTACTGTCTCATTAGCTGCACAGGTTGCTGCTCTCCGGTGAACATGCAGTCATAGCAGCAGGATGTGGAGGTCCTGGGCTGGCGTGGTTACACATGGTGTGCTGTTGTGGGGCCAGTTAGATTCACTGCCAAATTCTCTGAAACAAAACTGCAGATGGCTTATAGAAGTGGAATTAACATTGAGTTTATGTACAACAACATTTGTGCCATTGGGTTATGCGATAGTTTTTTGAACAATTTTGGAATGGTCATTTTATTAAAGACAGCCAAAGGAACACCTGTGCAATTTACATTGCTTTTTTTTTGGGTATCTTGTATGGCACATCTGTCAGGTGAATGGCTTATCTTGGCAAAGGAGAAATACTCACAAAGATGGATTTTTAAACAAATTTGTGAGCAAAATTTTACAGAAATAAACTTTTTTGTATTTTCATGTTGGTGCTTGAGGAAGAGTCCTTTTAAAATTATTATTTTAAGTTAGTAAAATTCATCCTCTGGAGATCATGAACATCTGTACATAATTCCATATCAAGTATTTTGTCATGATATAACATTATTTTTCTTAATCTACTCAAAGTTTCTTTTATCACAGCTGACTCTTCTACCAGGACTCACTTTATTGGTGGGTGCAATAACCCTGTCACAACTCACAAATGCAAGTCCAACTATTGCTAAGTGGTTGATTGAATTTAACCCCTTGACGCCCAGAGGCGAGTTTTCGCTTCAAACCGCTTCCATTGAAAATGCATCCATCTCGTTCATCCAGGTCATGCTTGTCATGTTACACTTGCCGTGTGTCACGAATTTGCATCATTTAAATTTCTATCAATTCTGTGTGCTAGAGTCAAATTAACAATCTCCACTT
>JAQNCA010000005.1:7816606-7835526 GCA_029783725.1 Acanthurus tractus | reverse complement strand
TTAATTTAGCATCTGCTTGAAAGCAAAAACACTTATTAAATATTTTTTTATATAATTGTATATATATTCGGGCATCATAGTTGTAGTTCCCCGATAGATTATCTTACTATTTAGTTTTCAAGTCTCTGTTTTTAATTTCAAGAGCCACTAAGTAAGACAGTTAAGACAGTAGTTCAGCTCTGTGTTGGCTGTTTTCATTTAAATCCCCCGTATAAACAGCTGTCAGATGGTCCATTACTTAACACATCCCCTGACAGACGGGTTGTCTGCAAATCCTCTCTGAGATTTTATCGGCAAATGATATAATCACATCAAAAGAGGATATAAACAGAAAGCAAAAAGACAGAAATAGTGCAAAATAACAAAGTTATCCCCCCTCCTTCTGATATTTGTCATTTGTGAGCACTTTTTCATGGTCTTGAAATAAGACAGTCAACAGAAAAGACGTGTTACACCACAGAGCTGTTTCTCAACATAAATGCACTTTCTTTCAATTAAGTGACTCAAAGTGCTCAACTTCTTGTCAGGAGAAATTGGTAAATTAGCTGTTTCAGACCTGAAGAGCCTGATTATCCTCAGATGAGAGCTTCTATTCCCACCTCTGGTCTCAAGTGTTGCCAGGAATTTGTTGGGAGACCTGTGTTACTCTCGTACTCTTATCAGAATGAGTGCCACCCTTTGTCATTAGTCCGATTTTAATGCTTAATGCTTGTGTTTATGTCTCTGTCTCTTAGAGTTTGATGTCATCCCAAAACAAGGGAGGTGAAAAAAATAGAAAAATTATATAGATTTTATTAAATTTTATTTTATTTTTAGTTGTCTCAAGACTTTTTACATAAAGAGAAGGTCTAGACCACACTTTATAATCACAGAGCTAGCAGATCTGTGAGGGTCTATGTGGGCACAGTGGATGCCTATAATGGCAAAGATGACATGTTGATGATCAGGGAGTATTGTTTCCAATGGACAGCATTGTAATTTATTGTGACAGCATGTTATTATTTGCTAATATATCTTTTGCCTTAACCAAAGTATCTGATAAATTAAAAGTTTGTTTTCATGCTGAGGCTGAATGAAAAAGAGGCAATCACTAAATTTATTATAATAAATCTTGAGATGGACATTAATGTGTGCACCAAATATCATTGAAATCTGTCCAAGAGCTGTAAGGACAGCACATTCTAACCTCGCTATGGTGCTAAACTGTCACAAGAGCTCCTAAAGGTTCATGTACAAAATTTTGTGCCGTTCCACACAAAGCATGTTAAAAAAAGTTTGATGGATAGTTGAAAACTTTGACCTCAAGATGGCACCAGATGCAAAGTTAGGGGAACCATTTAAAGTGGCTGCAAATTAAAACCATACAAGCCACAGTAAAACTTATCTAATGAGTTGAGCATTGGAGACTCAGTGCAAGTGGTAGTTCTGTTAATATATCATGTTTATAGCTTTGAATTCAGTGATTTAATTTTGTGTTTACTTACCAGCAGGTTCAACCTTTCAGAGTCTGAGTGTAAACTTCTACTGAACCTGGTGGGAGGGGCAAAGTCTGCAGCAACTGACATTTTCTGCATCGCATACCTTTACATAAGAGTATGCCAGAATGGCTGCACAGCCTTGTGATTTTAAATCACCTTTGATCACATTCAGTAAGCTGTTCTGTGTAATAAATCTAAAGAAAGAAAAGTTGAGTTTTTCTGTTTATCCTCTCCTTTCTTTCCACAGTGTCTCCTCGGTGGATTATTGTTGTGTTTGGACATTATGTCAGTCTCACATACAATAAATCTTTGGGCTATGCATTTGTTTGTTTTGGCCAAGTCACAAACTGTTGCATTCTTAGTAATGTAAAGTGGTGGAATGTTTACGCCAGCTGGTCTCTGTCTTTACCTTATTATTTGTTTATTTAAATTAAAGTTGCTCTCCAACACAGGATAATACATGAGCTGTAGGGAAACAAGGAATTTCTATGATGTTGAAAGATTTTTAGGTTTTGCATGTTATCAAAACCCAAAGAGTTCTGTTAAGGATGTCTATGAGTGTTCATCATTCGTTATTAGGCTGCTATTTCTGTTGAATACTCTTAAGCAGGCATCTCACAAGTCATCTGCCTGATGTTTCAAAATTAAAGCAGTATCTTAAAGAAAATAATCACTTATTGTAGTGTGTAGTGATGATACTGGAATATTGAATAGCTACTTCGCCCTACATAATAGTTGCCTAATACTAGGTGCAATCAAAACTTTTGAGACTCTTCTTGTTGCAAGAAGTTTTTTCAGTGTGCATGTTTTCATTGTGGACAGCCCAGTCAGGCCTGTTTTAATGTATCCTAAATTTACAAACTTTCAGTTAAGATGTATGATGTGGCATTAAAAGCCAGATCACATTGGGAGCATTTCTCACTTGCTAATGAGTCTCTTAAGGTTTTATTACATTTTATAACCAACAGTTTTGCTTCCCCAAAGGTTTTCTTTCAATAGTGCTTGAAGCATTAACAAATGCACAGTCAGTAAATTTATTCATATCTCCCCACACACAAGTCCTACAACGTTAAACAGGTTATGGTAGTTAAACCTGAAAAATCAGCAAGGTACAAAACACAGCTATGTTAATGCAGTATGGAAAGTTTCGTGTGATGGAATAATTAAGTCATTGTGTTTCTGTTAAAAAAAAAAAAAATAAAGCAAATTAAAAGCTACGCCATAATGAAAACATTGTGGTTTTATACAATTATTCTGTCAGTCTATCATTCGTCACATCCTTAGACAAGCAAATGCGCCCTAATAAAACAAATAATGTATTATTATTCGTGGCATGGCCAAGCCAAATGAACGTCACACAGTCTCTGCAGAAAAGGTCAGGCTGCTAAATCGAGCAATGACTAATCGCTCATCGGCTTGCTATTCCTCGGCCCAACCGAGAAGAGCAAACTCCGACATGCTTGCATTTGTCCACCGTTAAAATGAACAGCTGTTTTATTTCCACGGAACTTAACATATTAATGTGAGGCACGGTTCGCGTCTGTTGTCTTTTAGAGGCAGCAAACAACGGATGAGAAATACGCTGTCAGTTTAGGAGCTCGCTTGCTAGCTGTAGCCGATTGCTAATGTGGTGCTAACGGCTAACCATCTGGCTTCACAGTTAAATGTTATTGAGGCGTTGACGCAGTTTGTAAACATTTCTGAAAAACGGCCGTGCTCGTAATGGCCATGTGTTGCAGCTAATAATGTTGTTTGTCTAGTCAAGGGTTAAATGGCGTTGATAAATAAGTTTATATGTAGTTGTGGATGTAGACACTCCTGAGGCTACTTTCCCACCTGATACTGCTCACTACCTGTTTGTACCCTGCTAGCCACGTAAACTGCTCCTGCTTGGTGTTGACGTAGCAGGGGCAGCTAGCTTCCCTGTCCTATCGAGCTTGTTACAGTCTATGTGAACAGGATTTACCAAGTCATTGACAGTTTACCCAATATAACCAAAACATCCGGGCGACTCTAAGTTAGGACATGAACAGTTGTGACTCAAAATGCTATAACTGGGCTTAGTCGTGTGGCTCGTTGGTCGCCTGGTCCTGTTGCATTTAGCGGATGATGAAGCGGGTCATCTGGCTGATATCAGGATTAAACAGAAGAATGATGAAGCTACTTTTTGCCCTCGCTTTGATCGCCTACATTGCCTGTAAGTACACCAAGAATGTGTTTCACCTGTCAAACTATCCTCACTCCCGAGACTCTACTTAAAGCCAAGACAATCACTCTGCAAATTGTGTAAGTAGTTCAGACTGTGACAACATACTGTTAGGTGGCCTGCCTCCCACAATGTTGCCTTTCAAGACTTGTTTGATTGGGTGGACATACATTAGAAATGACTAAGACATATTCCTGGTTAAGCCACAGTTGAGAAATTCAGCTCGTCACACAGTAAAAATTATATGTAGTTTAGATATGTTTTCCTATGAGTGTTTCAGGAGGATGCTCCATTCCATTTTTATGGGACCCCTATATTTATGTAATCTGTGATGAAGTTTATCTCTACATCTGAAGAAAGTCACTTATTCCTAAAAGTCAAAACTGGATTAGTTTGTCTCCAGAAAAATGATGACCCAAAATTCTGCTGACTGGTTAATTTTTGAATTACATATTTATTAAGACATTAAGACAGCTTATTAAGACAGCTATTCACTGCTTTCTGCCTCTTATATGTGAGGTTTTGCTGCTTGACTGTGTGTAATAGGCTGTCATTATTAATTAAATAAAATTAGGTCTTGAAATGTTGGTGTAATGAATGAACAATTTCAATAGGTCAATTTTTACTATTTTCTTGCATGTATAGACCCTAACATTGAACCTTAAAATGGTTAACAGCTAAATCATTGATGAAAGTAGCTGCCTTAATGGTATTAGACATGTAACACAATGGTTGTAGCAATTTTTTGGGGTTGCACCTTGTAGGTATGGTACAAGCTTACCACAACTAACTACTCAGACTCCCACACAACCACCTTTAATTTTTTTACATTTTTGTACTCACAGTGAGGTTTAGTCTGCTCTGCTAAACAGAGTAGTTGTTTTGAAGACTGTGTTGTTGGTGAGTTTTAAGAACATGGTGTTCTTAAAATGCATGATGTTATTTTTTCCCTATCAAGTGATATGGTAACTTAACACATTTTACCACTTCGATTTATATTTAAAGAACCCTTTTTTTGACTGAATATGGCAAAAATGTCAGGTATTTCGCAAGAAGATAAGCTCATCTCTTAATTTTATTTTTACTCTAGCTATGAGTAATCATTTTATCTAGTTGTGTTCTATAAGGTTGAACTGACATTTTAGTTTTGACAATAAGGGTAACATTGAAGAGTGATAAAGTGTTTCTGTTGTGTTGAAGTCAACAAGTTCAAGACCAAGCAAAGGAAAAGCATCACTGTGAAACTTCTGGAGAAAGATAGTTTATTGTTTGGTCTCATTCCCAGGTCATGAAGTATTAACACTTTGGGTTGGTGGCATAGTTTGTGTTTGAAACAAAGTAGCATTGTTGTTCTCCAAGAACCTGGATTAATCTATTGCTTAATACATAGCATGGCAATATATTAGTTAAATATATAACATAAATCTTTTCCATAAATTGAAACAGTAGTAGGATCAATGAACATCGAGTAATTTTCATACTTGACTGTAGAGCTTGATGCAATACAGACAAATTACTGGGAAAGCAAGCATCCTGCTCTGGGAGGTATCCTGTTTCATCTAAGTCAGGCTAATACAAAATAATGAGCCTCATTAGTATTAGTAATCCAATAAAGCCACTTTTGTCATTGATAGTTGTTGGTCATTTGTGGCATATTAAAAACACCTTTGAAATGATTAGAAGATAACATTGTCTTCACTTCAGCACTCTCTTCTTTGTGCCACTTCATGTGAATGTGTGTCCCAATGGACAGGTGTTCATAACATGTGGTAAATAACAGAGTTGCTTGTGAATTTCTCTACATTTTGTATATTACTCTCAGTGTTTTAATCTGTTAAAATGACAGACAGCCTTTTGATTTTTCTGTCATTGCAAAAGAAATTCTGTCAGTTGAGTAAAATCTTGGGTTGATGTGACCCCTGGCCTGGGGTTTTGAGTGTACTGAGTTACTTCTAAAATATAACTTGTGTTGAAACTATATCATTATGTGTTTTGTGTGATAGAGAAGAATACTTTACTATAATCACTATAAAGTACTTGCTTTAAAGAAATTGTAGTCAGGTACAAATACTTTTTTAGATATATATCGTTGTTGTAGGTGGGGGCTTGGTTAGTATATGATGTTGCTGTTAAATTAATTTATACCTGAGGCTACAACTGCATTAAAATCCAACACTAAAACGCTATTGGAAAATGATCACTCCACTGAGTCTTTATGCCTAAACCTAATCATTAATTCTTCTTAATTCCTGTGAATACACCTGATTTTCAATTAATAATATATAAACCAGTCTTTCTCCCTATTGCCTCACTAGACCTAATTAACCAGGAAAGATCATGGGGTGCAACAACCGACAGTAGGCTCCAGAAGTGGACTAATTACTACTTCAACATTAGAAGAAACAAATCACCAAAGCAGACAAGATGTATAAGCAAAATAACAGCATTGGCGAGCTCCAGCTACACTGAGAAGGAAAATAATTTTAGCTGCTTGTAAATGAAAGCCCTGTAAGAAAAAGAAAAAATATTAAAACAATATAATTTTTTTCATGGTAAAGCAGATTACCTGAAGCTTTACAAATGGATATTGCTTAGACCACACTTCTATGTGTCTGCAGGTATTTAAAAAATCACAAATGCAATCAAGTCAGAACTGAAAAATAGTAAAATGTGACTTTCTAGTGAGATGACTTTAGAGAGAGACTCCACAATCAGTTGTCTTTTTCAAGAAGTTATATTTTGTTGCTACAAGTGGGAATTGCAAACAGTAGCACAGGAACTGAACCAGATTTAAAAATAAGATTTAACCAGCAGTCATTCTGTAATTTCCTATTGCCTCAGATAGGGAACTTTGAATTTCCTTATTTGTCTGGGGACTGTTAAGTTTCGACCAATAAAAGGTAAGAATGTTATAAAAAAGCCAACATCCTTTTATGTATGTAAGCTGAAAGGCTGAAAATGGTTTACGGCCATATGATTGACAATCCATTTATTCATTCTTTTCCTCTCTTGGTTTATTTCTGCAGTGTTGTCCTTTTGCTTTGTAAGACAGGCAGGTATTGAGGAGTGTGAGACTGCTGTTAACATGCACTTTGAATTCATAATGCTGGAATTTTTGAGACAAGTTTTATCTTTCTTTTTTTCAGCTGTCTGGGGAACATACACGAACATGAGGTACAGTAAATCATTTCTCTATTACATAGTACACTGTCACTCAATTCATATTTCTGGAAAACACTGTACACTGTACTCTGTACACTGTAAGTCATATTTTGTGGGAGGAGTGGGAAGTCTAATGTGTTTGTTTACTGAACATGGTGAGTGTGAGCCTTACAATCAGGAGCCCTTCTATTATTTTTTTACCTGATTAATTAACCAACCCTGTTGAGAGTTTGTAGTGCTTGACCAAAAAAAAGGCAATTTTCCTCTTCATGCTGCTTTGCAGTAAGCAGAATCGGGATATCACTGACATGGATATTCTCTGTTCATAAAATATAAAATAAAATGAAAAGGGATTATTCTTTAATTGTAAACTTGTCATTTTTATAATTAGAACAAACTCACTGCTGCTTGATTCTCACCATGGACTTTCACTGTCTCCCTACTCCAGGTCTGGCGCTGTGTTAAGCACAAGCGGTCAGCAGTAGACTACACTGTAATTGCACTGTCACGTACACATACATTATGTAACAAAACACAGGCATTTTGTCAGTGAAAGTTGAGCTGTGACAGCCACAATGTGGTTGGGATGATGTAAAAATAATGAGTTGATTAACGGGTTATTTTGTTCAAATATGACAGCCTCACCGAGTTATGTATTCAAAGGTTAAACTGTTGTCATGGTTTTTCAAACCTTTGAAGGAGCCATATGTAAGAATTTTATTTCAACACATTAAAAAAACAAAATAAAGCTGACATTATCAACAGTTTGTGATGGTTTTTACATCATTCCTTCTTCGTACTGTTACAGTACAAAATACTGGTGCAGCACTGTCTTTGAACTGTGTTGCTGAGATATCAACTAAAGTTAGCATGCTTACAAGCGAGCGCGGTCCATCGTATTTTGTAATGTTACTGTGTACCCTAACAGCAGTAAGGTAAGTCACTCTAACCTCTGGTCTTCCTCTTGGTCTAACAACACGGGTTTATGACCATGTTTTGTGTGTGGCCTGCCGAGCTTAACCACACCATGACACCTACTCAGACCTCTGATGGCTGACTAATGCCCAACCTTCCTCATGCTTCACTCCTGTTTAATGCCTCAGTGTCCTCCTTTAGGCAATGACTGTAAGCAATCAGTCCTTCCTGCTACTTGTATTGGGTGTGAATTTCACAGATAGTCAGTTCTTTTGCACCCTCAAGCTTTTTGGTTGTATCTACAGTGTTGCAAAGCAGTAACCAGGATTGTATGATTTTTGGCATAATTCTGATGATTTCGCCTTATTTGTAAATTATTTAGTTCACTGAATTCGACAAAAATACACATCGCTGGTGTGTGTAATCTCCAAAGAGCTCCATGCTGTGCAGATATAGTGATATATAAAGTTAGATATGCCATGAAAGAGAATTTTCTGCGTTAGTTATTTTAATAACTGAACTAATAACAGTTATTTTAAAATGATAAGTCATGTGTTGCTATGTAACAGTACCCCTTAAGTCAAGAGCTGTTTTCTCTGCTCTTGTGATTGTGGCTGCCATTATTTCATCCAATCTCCCCTTGTCTTTGTCTCTCTGTCATCATAGATCAATACAAGAACACGGAGAAAAGGAGATTGGGCAAAGAATTGATGAAGTGAGTTTGACTGAGAAAGCTGTTTTCACTCTATTGACATGTTGTCTTTAACAGGTCCAAGAAGCTTTGCTCAATGTTATAAGTTTTTTCTCTCTGGAAAAATATGTTGCTCCACATTTATGTTGAGTGGCGATATCCACAGATTTGCAATTTATTCGTTCACAAACCCTCGACTTGCTACATGAAAATCTTGTGCAGCATGTCCTGAAATCGCTTCAGGTTTACCCTGACCCAGGCCAATCCCACTCATGACTAAAAAGCTGAACATGACTTTTTATACAATGTGGAAAAAATTAAATTTTTGTCCAAATTATTCCATAAACCTTAAAATTTACAATAACGTAATATAAGACAGCTTTACTTTTAAATTATAAGTTCAAGGTTACTGGCCTTCACATTGGCATTATTAATACAACTGAAGATACCCGCTGCTCTGCTGAAAGTTTGCTGCCCCTCTTTTGCAAGTGATGGTTTCTCTTAGGTTTAACGGTGGATACAGTGGGCGCTTTTTAAACAAGTAGAGACAAAACTGTAAGAGGGTGTTGAGATCACAGAGTGAGAATAAGGAACATAAAAGCCTGAGCTTGGACTGGGCAAGACAGAGCCACTTCTGCCAGTAAAATAAAACTGCACAAATCATGTAATGACTGTAAAAAACAATTTTTGTGAAGGAGGTATTGACTTCACTTTAGACAGTTGTAAACATCACAAAATAAGAGAGTTTCTCCATGTAAAGTGGTGCTTCAATACAACTCCATGTACTTTTTACCATTTCTTGGGACTTTTGGCAAAGTTCATTTCAGGAAATGCAAATGAAGGTTTATGAATTTTATATTTTCATCAAACAATCCAAGTAAGCATTGCATTTGAAAAGTAAGCGACACAACACTATCTCTCCATATTTTATATAACATAGTATTTTCAAAGCCAAACTTAATGTAACTTTCAGAGTAAAGGGAGTTCAAGTAGAATAAGCTTGGTGAAATGTTAGTCTGAACAGGCTTAATGAAATTCTGTTAAGTTTAGTATCTATTGATTTGGCTGTCATAAGGTCATATATTGATTTCCACAAATTGTATGCAGGTCTTGAAACATCCAAGAAAGCATTTGTGAAAGAGAATTAAAAAGTTTTAATTTGATAAAGTAAGAAAGTGTTTTCTCTTGCTTTCCGTGGCAGTAGAGTTTGTTATAAAATCTTCTTGCATCTAATTGTCTGAAGACTAAAAAACACCCACAACACACCCACGCTGACTTGAGCCAACATTTCTCTCTTCTCATTTCATGCTAGGCTGTGGCTCCTCTTAGAGAGAAGATACGGGATTTGGAACAAAGGTGTGTATTTCTTTCAGAGCTGTGTAAACATAGACACTGTTGTAAAACTTGTCTGCAGACTTCTCAACATTAACAATTTGTTTTTCCCCTCACTCAGAACAAGCATATTTTTTATTTTACAATAACAAGCTCAGCTAACAAATGCTCAGTAAAGAGTTGTGCCTCATGCTGTTTGTTTACATTCAAAGCTTTTATTGAGTTTTAAGAATAAATGTTAGAATGTCATCACTCCTAAAAAGGACGAATATAATAAAATAATGAAAACTAATCACTTAAAACGCTGATAAGTTACATGTGATGAGTAATAGCCTGTCAACAGTGAGGGTTCCCTGCAGTGTGGAGCAGCTCTTGTAAGTAAGCAGAGCTTTGTTTCCAAGGTGAGGCAATAGATTATCATAAATTGCCCAAACACCACTTATCTTATGCATGATTTTTTAATTTAGAATTTTAACGTTATCATTGAAGCTTTGAAGCCCCAACAGTTTAGTACAGCCCTAGTTCAGTGAAAGGTTAATGGGCATTGTATATGATTTAAGACTCTGTTATTAATGGTTTTTATATTTTTTTCCCATAACAATCTAAATTTAATTCAAATTAAAACTAGAGCATTAGGTGTGCCTCAACACACTTCACCACAATTAAACTGAAGAAAAAGAAAAATCTATGGTGAGAATTTGCATACATCAAGCATACTTAGAGCAAAACATAGTTTTTGTAGGTAGCTTGACTGGTTGGGTTACTATTTAGCAGTCTTCACAATATTCTGCAAAATACTAGATATATTTATGTGTCTATACAGTTATATACATTTACATATACCCTTTTTTATTTGAAAAAGTGAATGAATGTAATTAATCATTCTCTATTTATAATAGAGCCTTAACATCCTGCTAACAATCTTTTTATTAATACTAAATTATGAAACACTTTAAAAACTCTTGTTTTATTATAAGCTCTATTGATCATTTGTTAATGATCTTTTTAGTGTTTTAAAATTACTTGTTGATGAAACACAGTAGGAAAGACTTTTTTTTTCTTTAATCTTCTTGTTATTTAAGAGGTTTTATTTGAGATGGAGCTGACAAAAGTATCATTAAAACAAATGTATTTGGGTGTTTTTGTATCCATTTGAATAATTGGGAATCATCCATAATAATTGGAAATGAAACTTGTGTATATGTGTGTTTACACAATGACTAGATTTTTAAAACTGAGGTGCACTCAAATGAGGTTTCTCATTACAGTGAATATAGGACATTGTCACCCAAAAGGTAATGTTAAGTGAGACCAAGGGACTTTTTTTCTGACGTTATATACGCATAGTTTTAGGAGTGAATCTACAAAGTTTTGATCATCTAGCTGCTGATGTTCAAAAAACAATGAAACTAAACTTATTGCAACATTAGAAAGCACATAGTGTGTAACTTCTGCCAAGCAGACTCTCCATCAGAAAACAAGTGTTGTCTATTCCATGACAGCTACCGATGACAGATAAATTGTGGTTTCAGAGGTTAATTATTTGTCTCTCCTTTGTTGCCCCGAATTCTAATATGACAGAAATACAAAGCCACTTGTTTTGCGTTGATGTGAGTCCCATGTCTCCACTCCATGCTGCTTTTTATAAATCTGCAATATGCCACAGAATTTCACAGCCCTTTAAAATGAAAGCACTATGTGATTTGGTGTAAATGACTTTCTGGTTCATTTCAACTTGGAGGTTATTTTTGTAGGTTTCCTTTGTAGTTCTGTCAATGTGATAAAATGTGAAAAAATAACCCTGAGGTCTTTTAGTCTAGAAACATTCCTAATTCTTAAATCCATCTAAATAATGAATCAGTGTTTTGACAGTAGGTAAGACAAAGATTTTCTTCAAATATAATTTTAATTGAGTAAATCTCTAGGTTAAATGGAAGGAAATACACTCAGACATTATGTTGCCTCTGTGCCTGCTCACCAGAAAACAACAGCAATTCAGTTATCCAGCATATTGTGAGAGAAGAGTTTTCATAAAATTGCAGTAAAAGGCCATTTTTATTACTCAAGAACTGGATTTACTGGATTTACAGTTGGCCCATCAGGCCCATCTTGGTTTTTATCAGGAAGGATTCCTTACAGATGTCGATCGCTAATGAGTTTGTCGTCTATTTCCTGCAGTTTTTCTCAGAAATACCCACCTGTGAAATTCCTGTCAGAGAAGGATCGAAAGAGAATATTGGTATGAGACAAAACACACAATTTCAAGCAACCATTGGCAACGCTTTGACAGGGTCTATTTGCAAATCTTGAAAGTGTTGCAGCTGTTCTCACACATTTTACAGGGGAAATCTGTATTTACGCAACCTGGGCATTATTTTTAGCTGTTTCTTTTCTTAGCTGTTTAGCTTTTGGCTGCATTTTGTTACCATAACATTGCCATGAATCTTGGCATGGACTGGTGCCCTTTTTAGATGGATTGTTATAATTTTTCAGGGTGATGATCTGGCTCTTTATTCAGTACCACCAGCAGGTTCAGACTTTAGTTTGTCTGATTCTTTGCTTTAGGAAAAAATGCTGAGAACAAGACATTCCTATCACACAAGACCATGTTTGTATTTGGTTCTAATAGGAAAATGAAACTGTAAGCATGCTAAAACTTGGTTCACAGCATCACTGTTCCTAATAACAATCTCACAGGTTGTCTAGCATTACTTAAGACATGTGTAGACTATGTTGTAATTTTAGGCTTTGTTCCTACAAGAAATTACAACATAATTCTCTCTTAATTAGTTTTTGATATTAGCAACTGCAACTTTCATCATGACCTAAAAGAATAGTTACCGCATCTTACTACAAAGTTTGGATATAATTCTTTTCAGTAGTGTACCTTCAATTTATTTTTCTGTGTTTTACCTCAATTGGGACAGTGTATTTGAACACCTAACACCTGAGTTTATTTATTACATGCTTAAAGAGTTTCTTTACTGATTTAAGTAATTTATTCACAGCAAGACATGAGTGATTGCTGAAATATCCTTTACTGATGTCATGATATGGATATTCTTCAACTAGATTACTGGTGGGGCCGGTTTCGTGGGTTCCCACCTCACTGACAAGCTGATGATGGATGGCCATGAAGTGACTGTGGTGGACAACTTCTTCACAGGAAGGAAAAGGAATGTGGAGCACTGGATTGGCCATGAAAACTTCGAGCTCATCAATCACGATGTGGTGGAGCCTCTGTATATTGAGGGTAGGCAAGAAAGTAATTACTGGAAATGATGCCTTTTTTTCTACAGCTGAAACTCAAAGTAGGACCAGCTTGGCCAGAGCTGACTATTATGTCCAAACAATACAAGGAAGGACTTAGTAAATAACTTCCACCTCAATAACAAAAATCTTTACCTTTTGCCCTCACCACACATGTAAGTGAGGGCAGATGAGTGTTTTTGCAAACAGCTCCGGATCAGAGCAGAATCCCAGTCTGACTCTAAAGTGTTTATTCCTCCCCAGCTCCTAGTTTTTCAGCAGCTGTCTGCCAGTGAATGTCCCACAACTCTGTTCCATCCTCCTACATTCTGCAAATCCAAGCAAAACATGTTAAACGTATTTGAAAGTTGATTAAGAACTTTACAAATTAGACTTGACACTACTCGATACAGCCCTAATAACAGGACTGATAATCTTTTAGTCATGTAAATATAGCTCAGCTTCGCCACCTGAGGTGACTAGACCATTAAAAAGGCATTTCTTTAAAGGGGGGCATAAAATGACCTCCTTTGTATCACTGTGTAAAACCTCAGAGTGATCAAAATCTACAGGAGGCTGTCAGGATTCCCAGAAAGTTACATATGGGAATGGACTCAGATTCAGCTCACAGTTAGAAACTCTGCCTTGACATTGTTGCCTTTTCTCTGTTTATCCTCACTAGAAAACAGCCTATTATTTTGTTATCTCAAAACAAAATATTCCCATGGGTTTTTGCAATTGTCTGGGGACACTCGCGCCTGTGATGTGAGGGATATCCTGGGCAAATCCAAGTTTTTCTGGATCGATGCATATTGGGTATAAAAAGACTGATCCATTTCTGATCTTTTTTTCTGTTTGCTTGCTTTGCTTGTGTGCTTTGCTTTCTTTATACCACCTGCCAAAAGCATCCTGTTGAGCTCTCTTAGACTCAGATACTACAGGTGGATGCAGGGGTGGGGATGGTGCTTTTGAAAAGCTATATGAACAAAAACAGCAGCAAGTGGCAACAGCATGTTCTTCAGATCAGAAGCACAAGATCAGGCATAGCAGAGCAAAAAAAGAAAGCTGGGGATTTAGGGAATAACACCAACCAACTGCAAAGGGTTCATTGAACATCTGTTGCGGTAAAAAGATTTTGCTCTTCCCTGTAATTAAAAAAAATTTGCTCCATCCAGCATTCTGTTATGATATTGCAGGGTTCCCGCATGTTCTGAAAAAACACATGGAAAATATAAAAATAAATAAGAAGGCCTGGGGAATCTTGTGTTATAATGGAAAAGTATTTTGATCTCTTTTATTTTTCCTAAGCTGAAAATGAACCACTAGGTCTTTATATTAGCGCTTCCCCGAACAGATGACATTGCCATTTGAAAGGGAAAAGTTATCTTCAATATTATTTAAATGTTCAAAGTTAGTTTATTGATGGAAGTTTTTAAAATTGTAAATTAATGTACGTAAAGTTCAGTTTAGATTTGTGTAATGGCAAAAACTTCAGCTGCAACTTTTGTTATTAGCAATCTGTCAGTAAAAGTTAACACAGTTCAAAATAAAAAATGAATTAGATTCAAAAATGAATCGTTACAGGGTTGCCCCTCTCTTCAGGAGATAATTTTTCTAGAGTGATTTTCAGTCATGTTTGAGCTGCTTTGACTGACAGAGGTTGTATGAAATAAAAGTATATCCCTCTCTCATGCTTGGTTTTAATAAGGTCATGTTTTGTTTTTTTATACATGTTTTTATAGTTTTTTTTTTATAGACCTGTTGTGGTCTTTATCTCCTTTAAAAAGAATTGATGGAAAAGAAATTAAAACTGCTCTTTTACTAAGCTCCATCAACAACAACAATCTTTTTGATAGTTACAATAGATGTTAAGCTATGAGCTGTTTAAATTTCCTTATGCCTCTCCCTACTGGAAAATAAAACATTATTGGAAGTACTGTTTTTATTTAACTCCAATGTTAAATCCTGTTTGATTGAAAACATGTTTTTCTTTTGCTCAGATGGTTCAAGTAGTAGTGTGAGCTGGGCATGTAATAGGAGAATACATTGTATGCGCCAAAGGGGTTTTAATTTTACTCGATTCTGATATAGTGGGTTGCAAACAAATACATATTCTGTACACATGACAAAGAAGCTGTCGCTGAATGCAGTGCATGGAGTGCAAGTCCCTGGGCTCGAAAATCTTAGGCCATTTAAGAAAAAAAATGTAAACAGAGACTTATAGCTACTGGATATTAAGTGAAAATCTGATTCAGTCTCTTTATTTCAGGCAGGAAATTGATTATTACAATAAACGGAAATTCTAAGCGAGGAAAATGGAAAAAGCTATGAAAATAAAATGTTTTTAGTTTTGGATCACAAGGTCAAGTCATCAGCACTTTATGGCATTCAGAAAAGAATGAAGTAGTTTAGATAATGGGAAGGCAAGGTGTGCAGGTGAATGGATCAGCAATAATTCAGGTTCTTGCTGATAAAAAGACCAGGAAGTCTTGTTTAGGGTTAGCACATAGTTCAAATGAGTCTTCTAGTTTTCAAGCCTAAGCAAAGTGAACGTATTAGTGACGTGCACATTTACTCTGACCTCATCTGAATGACGTCACCAATTCCAGCAAACGGTTTCCTCATTATTGACATTTCACTCCACGACTGCCCGTCTCTGTAGTGAAAATTGATCCTCATTCAAAAACAAATTACAAAGTATAAATCTGTGCTTAAACTGTATGTACAAGCATTTGATGCACAAATCTGGGTTTTGTCAATATGTTCTTACCTGAATTTGTTTGTACGCTGCCAACAAATTTAGAACTGCTGTAGACCACAAAAATTCACAAATGATGAAGGCCAGTCACACACCCTATGACTGAATATATGGCATATCAAAACTGTATTCATTTAAAAAAAAGACGCTTTTATAGATACCAAAATTTTAAAAGCTAAAATTTACCAATGCACTGATCAGACTCATTAAATAAGCATGGAAGTAACACTCTGTCATTCTTATCAGTTATTGTCCTAACTTATATCTTCAGCTATACCAAGTGTCCAAGTCCTACTTTACAGTGAAGTATATGATGACTGGGCTTTCGAGTTAAATTGTTAAATCAAGTAATT
Organism: Acanthurus tractus; assembly: GCA_029783725.1. Lineage (NCBI taxonomy): Eukaryota > Metazoa > Chordata > Actinopteri > Acanthuriformes > Acanthuridae > Acanthurus > Acanthurus tractus. Next base: position 7,819,382 of record JAQNCA010000005.1, on the reverse strand, counting down.
GACACAGATCATTAATTATATCATACTCTCCTCCATCTTAAATCTATTATTTTAGCTATTTTCAGTCCCAGTTATCTTGTCCTGTTATGCTGTACCTTTTATAGGCTGACCATCAGTAAAGGCATTGAGATCAAATTGCCACAAAGTTGTATCATTTGGAAGCTAAAAAAAAGACCGTGATTTATTTGTATTCCATCTGCTCTTTTACAGTGGACCAGATCTATCACCTGGCATCTCCAGCCTCTCCTCCAAACTACATGTACAATCCCATCAAAACACTCAAGACCAACACTATTGGTACTCTGAACATGCTTGGTGAGTACCCTCAGTGCCTGCTACTGACTGAGTTAAGGGGAAAAAAGAGTAGGATACAAGGCTCAAAAAGGAGATTTCTTTCAAATAGCATTTTTTTTATTAATATTTGCAAGTTTGAAATGAATCCAAACAACATTTGCAAAGTGAGATTGTTTTTAAAGTAAATGTGCTTTTTGTTGCACTTTTTCCAATGGCAGTAACACATTGGTCATTTCTAATGTAACAAGGTTTAATGAAAATCATGTAACACAATAAATGTAACTGTGTCATTGAGAATCTTAATTGCTGTAAGAAATGGACAATAGAAAAATGTTTATATTAATTTTTTTCTTTCCTTTGTAGCGTGGGACAAAAGAGGAAATTACAGAAGAAAATCACATTCTTATCAAACAATTATTCTCTTTTAGTATTTTTTTCAGCCTTTGTCTGTGCCAGCAGCTTAGAGTCTTAATATCCAACAAAATGCTGTGTTTTATATTAAGTAAGAATCAAAACACTTTGTTTCTCAGTCATTTGTCTTGGTGTAGTCAGACTGTTCAAAATAGGGCAACAGCGTCCGAAATGTAATCATTAATTAAAAGAAAGAGGTATTGTGAGAAGCAGAGACAAGCCTTCCTCTTGCTTTAAAGATCTCCTGTCAGTTACTGCTCATGGCGGTTAAAAAACAGCGTCCGTGCACTGAATTTGTATTGCTTTTTCAAAGCACTGTTTGCATTTTAACATAAACTTAAACTGTATTCAGGGCATTTTTAATGGAAGAAAAAAAGACCAGTCGCTGTCAGCATTAATTTTAGAAGACAAACTTTGTAGTTTGTGCAGCCTCAGCAGTAGTATATTATGTTCTGTTGTACCTCTGTCTATTTTGTATATTTACTCAGGTCAAGAACAGGGGTAGACTTGCAAAGGGGAACTGTTTAATAACTGTCTGTTATTTGTTTCAAGGTCTGGCAAAACGTGTTGGTGCCAGACTTCTGCTGGCTTCTACTTCTGAGGTTTACGGAGGTAAGAAAGGCACCTCGCAATCATCACTCATCGATCATCCTTTAAGTGTTTCTTAAATAACCAGAACTGTTGGACTGAACACTTAATGCGTGTGCAGTGGTATTATTTAGGAACAAAACTTAGTTGTAAGAACTGTCCAGCAGCCCTCTTTAAAGGCAGTCAAGAGTACTAGGGCAATTATCATGTGCAAAAACTTTCCAAACATGACCACAGTCTTTATCATTTCAGGAGGCCAACTGCCTGCTACATCTGTCATTTTTTATGATTGCCTGTGTTTAATTAAAGCCAGTCACACATGGACAGCTGCATAATTATGAAGGGTTGATTTGTCCAAGGGTCTCAATTTAGCGGCACAGCAATTATGGTTACCCTTTATCAGATGCAGGACTTTCAATAAATCAATATCTTTTTTGCTGCTGAAATATTTGTGTCGAGCAATCAAAGTGAGTCTGAATATAAGAAGAGAGGTTTATCCCATTAACAATTTGTTTATTGTTCAAGTTAAGTGTTTTTACTTTGATCAGTCTGGGCTTTAATGATGGAAGACTTCTATTCTGTCTATCTTTCTTTTATCATCTATCTGCTATCTTCTATCTGTCAACTTTGTTTGACTTTCTGTGCAGAAACTGAATCAAAAAGTTTAAAACGTTGTCTGAAATGTTTGTGTTCCAGATCCGGAGGTTCACCCACAAAATGAGGAGTACTGGGGGCATGTGAACCCGATTGGTCCTCGAGCATGCTACGATGAGGGGAAACGTGTAGCTGAGACCATGTGTTATGCCTACATGAAACAGGTATCGACACTGTATAGAAAAATAACAGGCTTGGGAGAGATGGTTGTTGTTGTTTTTTTTTTTAAAATGACTATCCTGATTGTTCCTGTGTGACTAATATACAGCTGCAATGAAGCCATTAGTCAAAACTCTCTCACAGTAAATCTATGAAAACAATTACTGAATTAATGAATAATTCCACTTCCAGAGGCTTTTTTTCATCCACCTCCACAAACTGTTTTGTATCTATCTATCAACTATCTTTCCTTCAAATGAAGGTCAGTGTCAACACACTCATAGATTCTTGCTTCTCTGGAGGAAATCTGACAAAGCTCTCCTGTTGAAAGAGAGTTGGTAGGGACCAAAATGGCTTGCGTTATCCACTCATATGCACATGCCATGAACACATCAAGATAACAGTCTTAATGGGAAGACAAGGTCACATTTTCTTTTTTTATTGCAATGTGCAGGGAGAGACACTTGATAAGGGGCTTGCTACCCTGATAGTTTGGATTGATCCTGAGCCCAGGGGATCAGAGCAACTAACAATGTTTATCCATGACCCTTATTTCAGCAGGGCTGCTGTGATAGGATTTGTTGTGAAGAGGCTGTCAATTTGGTATTAGCAAAAATAAATAAATATAAAAATCAATTAATCTTGTAACAACGCTGGTCTGGGTTGAGTT
>JAQNCA010000005.1:7758397-7791230 GCA_029783725.1 Acanthurus tractus | reverse complement strand
TTTTAATCCTGGCTTGAAGTGTGCTCAGTGCTGGTACATTGTGCATTTTGTTAAGATGTCTGGTTGGTTTCTAGACTTCTCTTTATCATAGATTCTTTAGGCTTTTAACTTATTTATTAGAAGGATTACATAACAATGACGTTCAAATCCTCTCCTCTTACAGATGAATACATAAAATTAAATCACATCCCAAAAGACAGACACAACTGACAGTTTTAGTTGCTTGGATATTATCCTATAATAAAGTATGTTGGTTGTTTGTACACTGAACTCTTTGGATATTGTTCTCTTAAACTGTAGGAAGCCAAACAGGCAACAAAACTCAATAAAGTCTTAGTGCATAATGTTGCTTTCACTTCATTATTTGAATTCACTGGTAACCAATCAAGTGATGCTGTGCTTTAAAAAAGAAGGATCTTCTTTTTTCTTTTTTCCTTGTAGGATCATTTGAATATTAGCAAAGACAAGCCTTGGAGCCCAATACTGCCATCATGTGGAATTTTAAGGTACTGTAACCCCCTTTGGCATCAACCTCAAGATGTCAAAGAATTTCCCCCACTGTCGCTTTTTTTTTTTTTTTTAACAAATACTTTGATACGAGATTTGATATTCTGTATTATTCCAAAGGCATAAATACTTGATCCAGATGGTAATGTGAAAGTGTTCTCAGTTAAGTAAATAAACCACTAAACAACATATGTGGAGGTCTGCTGATGTGTCATCACTCTCACATAGAGATATGAAGCACCAACTGTTTACAGCTCAATTACATCAAAGCTGTGACAGGTGTTGGTTTAATCTTGACTGACACAGCCACAAAACACTTCTCTCAGGTGACCTCAAGCATCAGCCAAACTCTGGGTACACCAGCTGACAGATCCAGTGTTTAACGTGAGCAAAGATCCTTATCTACAAGCTATGGTTATGAATATTTTTGTTACTCACCTGATCACAATTTGAAGGTATTAACCTGTTTTAATACATTGTTAAGGATTGCATATAGACATAATCTCTTAAAAATGACTCCAATCCAGTCCTGTTTGTAATAGTTGAGGTTGGGTAAACATTCCTGTTCATTTGTTTGGTTGATAGATTGGACAGCTAAAGCTCAAGTGGTGAAGTATGTCAGTTTGTGGCTCTTAAAGTCAAGCTGACTTTGAATGTGGGTAAGAAATCCAAAATGCTCCTCATGTTTTTATTTATGTTTAGATAACTGAGTAACAGACCTGAATGTTAATCATAAAAATCAGTCAAAACTGATGTTTTAGTGTTTTCATCACATCTAGTGCTCTGAATTTACCTGTTTTTGATTATCTGGCTCAACATTGTCATTATGTAGGTGGCTGGTGTTTGGGTCCACAAGAGGGGAGGAAATAACCTGACAGGTTCAGCTCAAGGATCAGACGTCCTAACATATGTTTTAATGTTCAGAGGTGAATTTATGCCTTTTCAAATAATTTAAACAATAACCAGTAGAGTACTGAGGATGACTGTCAAACACAAATTCCAACATATGTAATTTTAGTATTCTTCAAAAATTTTTTATTGAACAAAAGTATCTCAATTCTCATCACGTTGTCGGTGATACAGTACCATAGTTTGAGCTCAACGATCATCATATATGCACCTCATCTTCTTCTGAATATATACATACAGTGGAGACAAGAATTAAATAACAATGCTCAATAACATTCAGATATATAATATAAAAGCTGAGGACCCCATGATCAACAACACTTCCATTGGTAAACTGATGCACATAGGAAAGGAAGATAAACACGGAGGTGTGGTGGGACTAGTATTTTCTGTATTTAACAAAAAAAAAAAAAGAAAAAAGACAATGGCATATTTTGGTTTCTCGAGAGTAAAAGATGGCGGTCATTAAAAAACTGACCCTTCGTTAAGACCTGCCCCCCTTGGCTACTGTTGATACGCCTGCACAATACAGAACGTCATAGATTGAAATGGTAATGATGGCAATTTTACCACTCAATTTTTAAAAAAAAAGTTTATGAACAGTAGTTTTTTTTTATTATTATTTCAGACAAATACCGACAAGAGCAGGCTTCCCATTGTGAGCTGATTTCTCCACCTATAAAGACAACTTTTGCTTGCAATGTTTATTGTAATGTTAGCTCCTTAACGATGTAATCTCCGGCCTTCTCGGTAACGCCTGCTTACCACTCCAGGCAGTATACTAGTTCGCACTGCTGCTTAAAACATTGTTTTATCTATTTTACATACTTTTATTCAAGCCTAGAGTTTTGGAAAGAAAAGGAGACTCTACATGTAAACTATTCTCGTTGTTCTCTGAATGCTGATGGCTTGAATGACATGTCCTTCCTAGTTACAGTTGCTAAGCTATGATTGGACAGTCGCTGCTCTGGGGGAGGAGTTTTGCGAATTGTCAATAATTGTTGCCGCGCAAGTCTATTGTTAAACTTGACTGATAAATTAGCAACAAGTATTTCTGAGTCTTCATTGACCTATGAATAATAATTATTGATTATTAGTAAAGAGTTTAGGACTGCCCTTCAATTGATGTATTTATGGGGTCTCAGACTAACACTTAAGTGTATATTTTCGTGTACAATGAAACTTTTCCTGAAAATTTCTCTTTTCTGTAATCACAAGATTTGCAAAATATACTGATCTTTGACAAATACTCAGAAGAGGTACTCTTTCATAACTGCATTCATTCGCACAGCTTGAGCAGATTAAATGTACTTACTCGAAAGTGTTACCAAAAAAGTTTTGTTTTTGTTTTGTTTTTTTGTTTTTTTATTATTCTTCAGTCAGTATCCTCATTTAGCTACAGACACATACTGGAGAACAGAACAGGGAAATCTTCAATGTGACACAATATAAAGCATGAGCATAGAGCTACAAATGAATGCCAAGTGTGGTGAGTGCAGTGCAGACCTGGAGCCAGTAGTATGGGTACAGGGTGGCACATTTGGTTACATCGATAAACATTCAAACTCTACAGGATATCAGAGGTCTCCCATATTGCATTAATGCTCCCTACACTGCTCTTAAAAATATGACAGGAAGTACTGTATCCAGATTTTCAACATTACTACTTATGATCGTGTCTGTGCAGACAGAAACAAGGAGAAGTTTGAAAAAGCGATAGAAGACACAAGTTCAAATCGGGAGAGAAATCATGTAGAGGAATGATGAAAATGAGGAGAAAAAGGCAAGAGAGTGATTCTGGTCACTTTGTGAAGTCTTTGTATGAAAGAGCAATGATTCAAAACCTCCCAAGAGGAATTTAAATTAGCTTTAAAAAAAACAAAAAGTTAACTCAGGAACAAGCATTTCTTTTAAAAATAAATGAACAAAATAAAACATGGCTAGCAATTTGACAGGACAACATCGAAGTTAAGTCCCCTCGGAGGTTCGAGTCCTTTTTGAACTGTTAAAGGTCTGTCCTGTGTGGATTAAGAGCAATGGTGTAACCTACAATGTGCGTGGTAGTAAATAGACATTATGTATGACATCAGAAGGAGAGCTCGACCTCCATCAAGGCCTCAGGCGTTCTGTTAGTGGCAGATGTGGTCACTGCAAATGTTAGCACGTCCAATAGACAGGGGCTTATTATGCACTGTGCTGTACATGGAGGAAGCCACTGGGCATTTTCTAACACAGTGCTCGCTGGCTGGGGGTTGTCTGCTAGAAAGCTAGAAAGAGTTTCACCTGATCGCCACCAGAGGCAAACGGACTCAAAAACTCAGAGGAGTGACTGAGGATCTGGATGTGGTACAGACGCCACAGCAAGAGGGTCCAGAGCTAAGGCGTGAGTTAAGACGGGTAGGGAGTGGCATTAGTGTGTAGTATAGTGTGTATGAAGATTGTGTGTTTGTGTGTGTGAGATCCAGTGTAGGTGTAAGGATGTAAGAATCACAGCAGCGCTTTGACCAGGTACAGCTTCTCTCCATGTTCGCTGGTGAAGATGGGGGCTTTCTTGTAGTGCTCCACTAGTTCATCCATAGAGTTGAACCTGCGCTGGCCGATACAGTACACTCCGTCTGACTGCTGCACTTTAAAGTGCTTATTCTTACCGGCCGCCTTCAGAGACACAGAGAAATCACTGGGCTGAAAATAGAGAGGGTAGACAGTTGTTAGTATGATTACAAATTACAGCAGAGTGGCAAAAGAACAACACATGCAATGAAATTTGAAGACAGTCTGCTCTCTCCAGCAGGTGGCAGTGTGTTCTCATGTTTAAAAATCTGGGCCCACATTTATTAAACTGCTACTTTGATCTCTGTACTCCTAAGTAGAAATCTCACACTACTCCTATTCAAAAACTTTACAGCTGCATACAATATTTTTTTTAAAATAAAAATACTCCATTTACAGAGCTCAAGAGATTTTTCAAAGATTACTTCATATCTTTTACATATTAATTGCTGGTGGTGATGTCAAAGTTTAATTAGGTTTACTTCTTGTATCTCATTGGCTCTTCCTGCTCAGAACATATCTGTGACCAATCACGTAATCAATTAAAAGCTGCTCTTAAAGGTTCCTTTGACATTTTATTCCTAGTAGTAATGAGTCGCTTTCACTTTTAGGAAACAGCATTTTTAGTTGGCTCATAAATACAGGCAGAAACTAATTTGGACCTATATTTCTAAACTCTGGTCTTCATCCTTCCAAGACTTAGTAAATCTCCTTGTCCTAATTTATGTTCCTCCTGGCCCACCGAATGAAACTGCGCCATGACTTCACTCTCAGACTCACCGATGACTCGCTGTCTCGTACCAGGAAGTCGCCCTCCTCTCCTCTCTCATTCAGTATGCACTCAGCCTGGTGTCTGGTGATGTTGCCGTAGTACCAGTCCCTGCCAGCAAACTTTCCTGATCGCGCCGGTGCCACAAAGCGGTTCTGCGGGGAGCTCGACGTAGGCAGGTCGGGCCGCTCGTCTAGCACCATCACATAGTTTTTAGGTACCAGGCCAACCATGCCACGTGAGTTTTTACACCTCCACCACTCTGGGTCATTCTCAGGCTTCTCCACCACCTCCATGACCTCTCCCTTCTCAAAGTTCAGCTCCTCCTCCGTCACAGAGCTGAAGGGGTAGAGTGTTTGAACCAAGTGGAGCACTTTTGCGTGGCCACCTGCACGCCCATTGGCCAACAAAGTCCCTTGGGAGCCTCCATGGTAGGCCCGTGAGGAATCTCCTTCCCCTCTGTCATCGGCCCCTCCAACCTCCTCCTGGACATAATTGGAGGGAAACCAGCCCACGCGGCCCGACTGACTGCCCCGCCACCAGCCGTCACTGCACTTCTCCATCACGATGACCATGGAGCCCTTGAGCAGGGTCAGCTCGTCATCTCTCTCAGCTGTGTAGGCAAACTTGACCACAGCAGGGATGTTGAGGTCATAGATCCTTTCGGCAGCTCCTACACCTACCCCTCCACCCCCACTACCATTGGAGGGATACTCTGTGTCTGAGCTCGGTGTTGGGGAAGCATCACGGGCGCTTGTCTTCCTCTTAGTTTTTCCCAAACCTGCATCATAGACAAAAAATCAAAGGTTATAAACATGAAAATGTGTTAGCTTACACTTGTTAGCTAAAATGTTTCCTAACAACTAGCTTACAATAATGATATGCCCAACAGACATGGAGCAACATAATCATTCATTTGTAATTTTGTGTGAGTTCAACAAACTAGTGCAAGTCTAGCATTCAATCTTTTTTGCTTTGGTTTAGTTTCTTAAGTACTCAAATATCTTAACTAGCCAGATGCTAACACTGTCAATGTGACGGTGAGCTGATCAGAGTTACTTTACTGAGGTAATTTATCTGCTAGTTCTGTAAACAAAACTGATATAAAACAGTTACATTACAAGCTGCAAATCAAACTGACATGGAAGTTTGTTTTAAAAGGCTCAGCAGAGCTGTGGGAAGCTGCAGAGTTAGGTGATAATTCTCTGTTGGTTTTACAAGTAGTCATTTGATCCATTCTTCTTATAAAAATATTGATTATAGCAGCTTTATAGCTGCCAAGACTAAAAGCAGGTTTCAGAAAGCAGAGACAGATCTGAGCTCCGCTGGGAGAGGAGGCAGTTTAGGTCAGCAAGAAACTAATTGAGGCTGCAGAGTGCACTCATGGGTCCTCAGAAGCACAAAAACTGCTTTAAAAATAGAGGAAACAGGATATCTTTTGAGAAACCACAGCAGTGAAGGACGGACTGATACTCCTGTTAATAGAAATAACAGAGGTGCTCCAAACCACTTGCACTGAGCTCTCCATGTTCTTTTTCTCATACGGAATGAAATGAAAGCTCATTATCTACTCAGTAGTTCCGTCTACGCCATCTACACATCATATACACATCTATAGAAATCAAAAGGCTGAAAATAGGTGGTGTCGACAGGGAATGAAAAGTGGAGCAGGCACCATGGGCTTGATAATGACAGACATATCCAGGAACAAAGTCAGCTCCTGTCTTACCTGTCTCTGACTTTTCACATTCACATACGTTCAAAGCAGCTTTAAACATATGTTTGCACACCCCAGAACTTTAGTTTCTAAAGTCTCTCTGCTGAATATAACCAGGGAGGTCTCCTTTTCAAAACCATGTTAAAACAATAATGATACACCATGTGGCTGAAAAACATTTAAATCGTTCACTTGACAGTTGAGGCTGGTGTCAGCAGCATATGCTCATGTGTGCTACTAATAACTGAAGAGAGTTTCTTGACAGCTAATCACGTAGTTTTCCCCCAACAGAGCCTGCTGAAATGCCACGGAAATGTCAATGGTGAAAAGAACATTTGCATTGTTTGGGAAAATGCTGGGTTCACACAGAGTAGCATGAAACTTGTTGGCAGTGAGAAGAGGAAGAAGAGGAGGAGCGCGGTGAAAAAAAAGATGAGGGGTCCCTTGGCAGCTGTTTCTCACACATACACACACAGAAGGACAAGCCAACATCAGAGGCCACAGCTGACAAAGACACAAAGAGGGATGAGACAGGAATAACAAGCAGATCATGTTTATGGATAACAGTGTGTATTCTACATATCTGATGGCTGTGATATATATATATATATGTGTGTGTGTGTGTATGTGTGTGCGTGTGTCTATGTATGTGTGTGTGTGCAGGGATTCTGTATATCCTGACTGTAAGTCAAAGTCAAGAGTTCACTCTTGGGTCTACTTTAGATGGTCCCTCAGGAAAATGAAATGGACTGTTGTTGCCTTGAGAAAGAACAGACACATTCTAGAGGACAGCGAACACACACATCTACAAAACAGAAAGAAAATACACATACAAACATATAAGGCACACACATACACACAAACTCACATTTCTTGATCACCCATTTCCACTTCAAGGCATCGGCCTGCTGGTTAAAGCAGCAGCAGGGGAGATTCCCACCTTCAACGCATTCACTGCAAACCTTCACCTTCCTCTTTATCTTATGGAGGGAGACTACGTATTCAAGCCCAGAGGGAGGTGAGTTTTTTTTTTTTTTTTTTTTTTACTTTTATTTGTGGGCTTTTTTATGCCTTTATTTTTTATAGAACAGCTGAAGAGTAAACAGGAAATGGGGCGAAGAGAGGGGGGAGTGACATGCAGCACAAGGTCAAGTCGGAGTCAGAGTCGAACTTGCGACCGCTGCGTGGAGGACTGAGCCTGCCGTACATGGGACGCCAGCGCTACCTAGTGAGCTAAACGGAGGCCCCAGAGGGAGGTGAGTTGATGAAAACCTCGATGACTGCATATTACAGCATATTACGTCGTCCTATAGCGTATAGTGGAGGGCAGCATGGACCTTACGCTAACAAATGAGTCCGAGTCACAATACCATGCCACCCAGCAGACACAGCTGAGTGTGTGCAGAGATTAAAAAGCCTGGCCCCTTAATGAAGCATTAACACTGTGTCAGTGAGGGCCTGAATTTTGAAGAGTAATTTACGTGGATCGCAGATGAGCTATGAGACCCTTTAAATAACCCCATCACTCTGTTGTCAGTATTACATAAAAGCCACAGGGGTCTTAATCCATTACTGTGTGTAAAGTCAGTTAAACCTGCTTAAAGACTCAGGAAGACAAATTTAAATCAACTAGAATAAAAAATGGTGTCAGTACTGTACTGCACATATCAGCCATTTGGGGCAAGAATTATTGCAAGAATTTCACATTTAAATTACCACTTTTTCAACATTCAAAACATTTGGCCTTTCTTGGATTGTTACTGTTCATTGTTTACCATACAATAAATGAACAAATAAATTAATAAAATTTGTGTTCAGCCTTTCCTGCAACCATTTTTATGCAGTTTTCCCATGTGCTGTTGGAGATTAACTACTGCATCCATTGCAGAGTCAGAAAGTAATGCCAGCTTCTCAACAGAGAAGGGCACAACTTGTGTGAGCATGCACACACTCATTGTTCCCAACAGTGACAGTGCACACAGCAGGTCACTTCACAGGCCATCTGCAAGCTCAAGAGTCTACAGCCATGCAAACAGCTCTGTGAGGCTGTAATTTAGCACAGTTGTTCTTTGAACTAAATGGTAACTTTAGTGTGCCAACACACAGTGATAATGCTAACACACCAGGGATGTGAATATCTATACAAAATTGCATGGAAATCTGTCCAACTGTTGATGTGCCATTTCAGTTTTGACCTGAGGGGTGGACTGACTGTGAAGCAAACATTTCCATCGCAATAACATGTCTAAAAGTATAAAATTTAGGAAGGGGGAAATGTGGTTGTAAGCTTGTATTTGTCTTAGACCACTAGGCTGTAGGAACACTCCACAAATCTTTCATTTTAAATCACAAATGGTAGTTTGTGTGTGCAAATGAACAAAATATTTACCCTGATATCTCCCAAGGTCAGGACAATCCAGACTAAAGACAGGATTTCTGGGGCTCTAGAAGAAATCCAAGATCTTGTTCGGAAGTCTCTATGTTATGCCTCTTATTCTGCACATTTTTGCCCCCTTCTACAGCTTGTTTAAGGAAAATTTGTGCTTTTTTTGTCAGTATTTCAAGTATTTTCATCAGAAAGTACTGTGTAAGAATGACAGTGGGTACACAATGCTTTTTGACCTGAAGACAGGACAAAGTGCTTTTACACCTCACCCACACACCCTAATTTTGGCAGAGCTGCCATGTTAAAACTCAAAAATCTAATTTACCACTTCGATGTACTAGTGAATACTGGCCCAGTTTCAGCAATGAGTATTGTTGCTGAATTCTTTTGCCCATTACTGCTTTTATTTCCTGAGAGAGGAAAGTGGGGCACAAAGCAGCATGAAGCCATCTACAGTTCAGTTCTGCCTGAAAGGATGTCGGTGATAAACCACATTAGAGCACAGCAAATGAGGAGGCAAAGCTGGGAAGAACAGTGATCACAGACTACCCTGCGAGGTCCATAATGACAATGTAGACTTACTGAAGAGCCGAGAAAGAGACGAAAAAGACCCAGGATGAAGTAATCAGGCTCTCAGCCAATCAGATTCCCTATTCAAGTGTATGAGTAAGCTCCATTAGCCCCTGGCCTTACCTATTGCTCATCACCTCATCATGAAAATGTTCTAGCCTATTGGATTTGCTTGGGCTTTTAACACTAAAGAGCTACTGGGCTGGAAGCAAACTACTTAGACTGAAATGGAACTAGGCCATAATGTTGTAGTTGAAACGTAACAGGGACAGAGAGGCAATCCATCATTCCAGCACAACCATTAGGCTGCTGATTTCTCCACCAATCAATCTACTTACTGATCATAAAAAAAAGCAGAGACACTACAGTGACGGAGAGAGGGGCTGATGTTAACAGTACTGAAGTCGGGGAGTGAGGGGGAGATTCATGTTGTGTCTGCTCACAAAGGACTCTGGTGTGGGTGACAGTGGCAGGCTGTGCCATGCTGGCCCACATAAAGCCGCAGAGTTTTCCCGGGGGGCTGATATTCACCGCAGGGTTGAGAGGAATCAGCACATTAGGCCAGACTCGCTTCATCTGTTTCTCTTCTACTCACCCCTCACCCACTGCCAACTCTAAATATGGCTGCCTTTCAGAGCCACACAATTACTATTTTTATTATAATTCCACTTCTTGATCATTTTTCTCGTTGGAACTTCTACCACATGTTTCTATTTTCTCCCCTTCTCAGTCTCCCTCTAACATCATGGTAACTGAAGCTAAAACTGTCAAAACTAATGAATTTCTGTGCCATGCATAAGCCATCCTGGTATTTTCCCCTTATAAGACAAGCAAGCTGATCCTATTTACTGAACTCTTTCACTCCTGACTTAAACTATATACCATCACATCCCACAGCTATTTCCATTTCACTCCGTCGAGTCTGTTTCCCGACCGTCGCAACCTAAAAGTAAATTATTTTAGCACCATTATATGCTGTTGTAAAAGCAGATATCTATTACAAACTGGTTGTAAGATAATTTGGCTCACTAACAGTCACAATCTATTAAACCATTTGACAACGGCTGAATGACAATGACACAGCGATGATTGGAAGCTGAAAGCTCCGAAGCATCAGACAGCAACAGTATTGAAGAGCTCAGCAGTAAGTCCTAAAATACCAGAGCACAAGTTAATTGTGTTGGGAAAAGGTGAAAGCTGCAGCTGACAGACACGGGGGAGAGCTGTGTGAGTCACACACATTCACACTATGCTGCTGTAAGCTCTGTTTTCTACACATGAGTTGGTTTTATGCACAGGTAGTGCATAAACCCTAACTCTAAAGCGTGTAGATGTTCACCCTTGGACTAAAGCAGTGGTTTTCAAACTGTGGGCCACTGAGCCTCTGCATGGGGGTGCTGGATGAGTAAAACTGAGCTGAATAAATATGATCTGAAAATAAAAAAAGACAGGGAAAATAAAAGATGCTTTTTTCAGCTTGCATCCAGATCTCAATGAGGAAATGGATTTCGCCCTTTTCTTATAGCTGGGTTTGTGGAAATATCCGTTTATATGTTTTTTGTCTCTTTTATTTGTGCATTCTATATTTTGCAAGATGGAACTTCATTATTTTTAGTGCTGCATTTCAGCATAGCCTCGATGTCTGTGTAATTAGAGTTATTTCCTCTGAATGCACTTACCTCAAGTCTCCATTGTGATGTGAAACTCTGATGTAATTTCCCTCTACCTCTCTGGCCTATATTGGTCTTTATTTTTCTCTAACTTCTAAGTAGTCACCCTGATTTAGACCTGTGTGCCATGACACGTAGGTGTATTATCTTTGCCATGTATTGGTCACACCAAACATGGCCTTTTAATGGCTCCTAAACAAAAGTATCTTGATTTCTCCCATTTTTGGCCTTTAATAAATTACGGTTTGCCGATACAATTGTGCTAACCTAAATTTACCTTAAAAATCAACCTGGATTAAAAAAATACTACCTTTTGATTGGCTGATAAAATTTGTGGTGAGGGGAAGTAAGAGTATTTTTTTGAAAGGACTGCCTCAAATTAAGGGAGGGACCTTTATCAAACACTTTTGTTTTATTTTATTTAATCCTAATTATCTGTAATGCAGGCAATAAAAAACTTAACCCACCCCCCCTTTTTTTTACTAAGCAGCCTTTTAGTCTTCAAAGCTTTATGTAACCAACATCTTCACATATCAGTTACTGTTTACTCTACAGTATGACCCCAAAAAACAAACAAAAAATGTTAGTGTTTTCTTTCATGTCATCTTGTGTTTTTAAGCACTTGACTGAGTCTTTGCATGAATTGAGCTGTGCAAATAAAGATTTATTTATGAAGTGTTTTTTTTATCATAATAATTATAAAAAGAAGAGGAGGAACGCCATGAAGTTTATGTCTTGTCCCATTCCAGAGAAGTATTAATAGCACTAAAGTTACTTCCACTTCCACTATATGCACCAACAGTCCCTCTTATAAGTTGGCAGCTATAGCTACACAACAGTCTAATGTATTCAAGTCATGACTGGGGACTGAGAGGCAGAGTGCTGACAGCTGAGAGCAACGGGCAACTCAACAGGATCCCTGGAGTGCACAGTGACAGCTCCCAGCTGGGTCAGAGACACAGCGAGGAAATCATTTTACTTCTGAGAAGACTCAGGCTAACACAGTTCATATTGGCAGACTGACCACTCTACAGGTTCACACCTCATATCCTCTGCCAGAGAGCAGAGAGCATTGAATAAAGAAAGTGCAAAGATGTTCTACTTTTACTGTAAATAATCTGCTGACAGTGACATCTTTTAATGCGTGACCTTTAACTTCTAAGCAGAGTGAAAATATATTCTTCTTACCCAGCGTGTCTTTGATGTTCTTCACCAGAGAGCCTTTCTTCAGGCTGTTCTTTCGCTCAACATAGTTCGACGGCACATAGCCCGTTTGGTTGGCGCCGTTGCGGACTCGCCACCAGGTCTTTGAGTCGTCCAGGAGGAAGAGACGCTCGTTTTTACGGATGTCAAGTTCCTGGTCCTGCTGGGCCGTGTAGTCCCACTTGGCTACAACAATCACCTCCTCTGTCATCTTTCATGGAGTCCTCCTGTGAAGAAGACAAGGACTGGAGTTAACAGAGGAGTAACACACTTCACAAGTTTCTACACAGAGGTACACAACCACTTCAGAGTGGTTATTGGTGTAAGAACAATTTGTTGTGCTGCAAAGATGAAGTCACAGAAACAAGAAGTAACAAAAACTGGTTCTAACAGGCAATCTCTAAACATCACAATACCTTCACACAGCCACCAGGGGGCAGATAGGTTGATCATGAGTGCATGAATGAATTAATGATTAATTTCTTATTAAGAAATACTGTGTGTGGCCCAGGTACTTACTTGATTGATTTTAAAAGAAGCATTAGAACCAAAACAAAGTTACTCTTTTGTTATGTGGGTATTTCATTGATAAAAATGGATCAACTGGGTCAAATTTACATAGCTTAGAAACAAGTGTGCATAATAAACCTATCATATGACACTTATTTGTCTATTAGTGTGTAGTTAATTTTAATGTAGAGTTTGATTTTGAGGTTTGATTTTGAAATATTTGTTTATTTGAGGGTGAGTTTTGCTGTAGAAAATGACAAGTCATTACAAATAATCCATATTCATCCATTCACACAACCTTAAATCAGCTTATTCAAGCTCTCACTGGGTATTAGACAGGATACTCATTGGGCAGGTAACCAGTATATCACAAGGCTAAACTACATAAGCAAAATAAAAATGAGATATGCTCTCATGGTGATAAACTGGGCCTAAACTAACACAACAACAGGGATTTCCTCAGTTTAAGATGATGAAAAAAATCCAAAATTTCTGTCCATATGTTCACAACTCTGCAGTAAAACCCAGAGGAGTCACATCAACAACACACCCCTGAAAAGATTTCACCTTCAACCAACAGTTTAAACTTGATGAGGCATACTTGACAACAGTCACTCTACAATTCAACATTGAGGCCAAAAAAAGCACCTCTTAAAAAATGCTTTTTGGTATAGAGCAGCCCAAACACACAAAATCAATTTATGTGCTCATTCTGCATGCTCTCGCTCACACAAATGCATGCAGAGGGCTTTGCCTATTAGTTTTTGAGACAGACAGTGAGCGATTACATGCTCCATTTCCCCAGACCATAGGTGAAGTGGTTTGACATTGGACCACCTTAACTGCTGAGGGATTACATGTATCTTTTCATGAGACAGGCAAAGAGGAAATAGATTGTTTGGGGGGGGGATATGCACGAAGGGAACAAGAAAAGCTTGATGTGATTTTGTTTATTCCTGTTATGAGAAAACTTTTTTTTTAGTGATAAAAGGCATCTCATGCTATGAGAACCATCTGAGCAATCCGGTTTATATTTAGCTCACTGACAAGTTAACAGTGTGTAGCCAGAAACAAGATCACTGGAATAAATAAAGGAAGTAAAAATGGCTCGGACGAGAAGAAGCTTTTTGAAGATCAGGGTGAATTCTAAGACACAGAGTAAAAAGTCACCGTGTAAAGCTTTCTTTTCTGCAATTGTTCAGCCAGAACATTTGAATAAAATAGTCTATTTCATATCTAATCTCATGTGAGGCCATCAGTAGCTATTGAAAGACACTGTCATTTATGGCATCCTTTAGAAACCAAAAATTAAAGTTAAGTATCACTTACGACACAATTACATATAATAGTTTCCCATAACAAACCTTAAAAGAACTTCTAGATAACAGAAAATAAAAACCCCTGATGAGTCAAACAAGTTACATAGGAAGAAGAGTGCAGATAAACGTGTGCACAAGGAAGCGTGTGGGCGAGCACATTAATGCACAATTAGTACGAGCACAACATTACAGAGTTTGTCACAATAAACGAGAAAAAGCAGACACTAATTATACAGACAGTACAGTATATTCCCTTACTTATATTTTCAATTGCATTTTATTCTTTAATGAGAGGGAAGATCACAGATGAAGCGTAATCACGAGAAGGAGTTATGACTCATGAGAAGTAGCTGCACAAATGAGACCATAGACAAGACTCAATTATTGGTGTTGAGATTGATATGTTCAGTGGAGGCTACATTTTACGAAAGGCAAATGAGAGTACTTTAAAGCACTGCCTGTTTTTTTCAACCAAAATATGAAATTCCACTATAAAAAAAGCTACAACTTCAGAGAAAATACAACCATGTTCTTACAGTAACAGTCATGGCCAAAAGTGGGCTTGTGTGTCACTCCATGATGGTGTCTAACAGCTGATTTATATCTCCATCTCTAAACAGTAAAAAGTCCAGCAGTTTGTACAATAGAGCATTTGCACTTGTAAATGTGCCTCTGCTTGCTGTCACTAAAGCCGTCAAACTGGATTTCTTCACAGGCTGGGACAGGGACAGCACAGCAGAAGAGGGGAGGTGAAGGAGGTGGGGGAGGCGGAGGTGGCGGGGGGTGGAGTTGTGCAGCACGCCACCGGGAGCATTTATGTCAAGTTCACCACAAGTTAAGTTACACAACTTTGCAAGTAAAAGGAGGAGAGCTTGTAACAACAGGGAGCAGAAGAAAGATGGCAGAAGGGTCAGTTCAGTGTACAGGACCAGACAAAAACGCAGCTGTGATTCTTTGGAGAGCTCAGGATATAGAAGTGGAAGTGCAGATTTATGACAAGATGAGGGACGGTGACGTCAACTCTTCCAAGAGGCAGGAGGTATGCGAACATGCTGTGGCCTCTATCCGCCTCAGGCCTAAGCTGCTGGATTAGATCAGGCTACTATTTTCCTTTCTTTTTGCTGCATTCATTCCTCCCAGTATGGAAGGATGGATGAGCAAACCTAATAATATTTGGAGAAATATTGTCATTACATTTGGGATACAAAACTTGTGAAATAAGCCTTCAATTGTATTAATTACTGTCTTTGTTTGGAATTCATGACTTTCATTTCCTCCCTACAAAAACATTCTTGTCATGCAGACCAGTCTGATCCACTTACACAGTGCACTGTCTAGTTTTGACAGAAATATGGGTAAAGCTCAAAGTGGATCGAGTTGGGCAGGAAGTCAGGTGAAGGAGTGGCACAGAGAAAGTGGTAATTTCTCATCATAAAGTGATGAGTCTCAAAGTTACGTTTATTACTGGGTATTACCCAGGTCAGTAACACCGCTAATTTTCCTATGCCCATTATAAACTTTTATTGTGCTCCTAAGAGGTGTGTCTTTGCCAATTTTAAAGATAGTTACCGTAACAATCAAATCAAATGCTAACAGTAATCAGGATGAGTGATGCTGGCTGATTAATGCACGACTGCTGCATTAATCAGTCTGCATCAGAGCAAATAACCACATGTAGCTGAACATATAGAAGATAGCTTTACTCACAATTTAAACATTACTCAAACATCAAAGATCTCAGATACATAAGGCATCTTCTTGACAATGAGTATGGAGCCTGCATGCAAAACAGTGACATATGTCCTTGTCTGGCTGGTGAAGGCTGCAAAGTCATGCTGATAATGATAGTTTGGAAAACATTCCATCAGCGTAGATTAAGCGGCCAAACCAATGAATCGGTCCACTGCTCCTCATTACGCAATAAATCCTTCCACCATCGTTCTAGCTTAGTGTCATTTCTTTCCACTTGTGATTTCATGTAAATCGGTAGATTCCCATCTTAGCGTGTGTACCTCTCCTCTTCTCATCCATGATATCAATTTCTCTGTCTCCTTGATAACATTGCTTATTAGGCAGAGTGAATGGAAATGCCACTCCACATCGAGATCAAAATCCTCCTCTATGGGCAATCATGTGTGTCAGAGTGGCGGTTATACCAATGCTCATTCTGTCTCTGCAAACATGCGTTTAGTCTTTATGTACCAATAAAATCTACAAGGGGACCTGAGGTTGAAAATAAAAACTAATCTAAAAGCTTTAGTTTAAACCATTTGTGCTCCAGTCAGCTGTGTGTGGAAACTGGATCCACCAAAAAGAAATTTCTTTTTTACGGTGCAATCATCAATTTAATCAGAGCCGCTAACACAGTTTCCTTGATATGGTTCACTGGAAAGTGGTTGAACCAAAAATTAACTTTTGCTGTGAGAGAGCATAAAATGCACACAAAAGAAAACAAACACGTTTGGGAAAGACCCCGGTCTATAAAGAGAAAAGCCTGAGAGCTAATGCTCCTTATGACCCCTCATTCCTCTGCTGAGAGAGTTAAAAGAGTAAAGATGAGTGACAGACTGCTGAGCTGAGCTTCACAAGCACTTCACAACTCCCTTCACCGAGGGGGGAACGCTCGAAGGCTCTTTCAACACCACACAAAGAGAAAGGGAAAGTAAAAGAGGATTATAAAAAAGAAGGGATGTTTAAAAAAAAAACGTCTGGCAGAGCTTTCTGTGTTTGGCATTCAGGTCAAAGACAGGCAGGATTCAGCCAATGGGAGATGTTTCCATCCCCCCCTCCAGTCCACACTGTTTGCAGTTGTTGCTTCTCAGAGGAAGGACGATAGCTTTATACTCCCTACTGGCAATCAGTGTGTGATCCATTGGTAGTAAACTGAACAGACTGAAACATGAGGACACTACACTCGCTGTTACAGTCACTGTAAATCTAATGATCTTCTTCAAACCAATTTGTCTCTAACAACAAAACCGAGCTGGCTTATAATTGGATGCCTTTCACATGCAGTCAGTATTAACAGTGTTTTCCACTTGTACAGCTGCAGCTGGAATAAAAACGAAAGAAAGAGAAAAGAGTGACAGCTACATTGTGAAACACAACCCCATCCCATTGATACACGTACAGTATATTTCCACACACTAACTGGCTCTAAACTAAGAGTGTACTATAAAACATTAGCTTATCTGCCTCTTTGCAATGAAATAAATGGATGCTCCTCTACAGTTTCAGTGGGATAATGGGTGTCATACATGTGGATGCCATGAAATTGATGAAAAAGAAAAAAAAAAACAAACTCAAACTAGGAAGGGGCATCTCAATAACACAAGAGGTTTTCTTTTATTCCTGATGTCCTGGTGACGTCCTGCACCAACATGCATCAGGGTTCAGAGGTCATTTAGGGTTTGAACCCTATTGTTTGCAAAACATATGATTTTGTGAAAAAAAAAGGTTATGCTGTAAAAATTAAATCCGTGTTGAGTGTATGTTATTCTACAGCTTTATACAGCCATTTCAAAATAGAGGGAATACAGTTATTTTTACTTTAGCCTCGGTACTTGATCCTTTAGCACAAAAAAACACCTGATTGTTCTCGTGAGACTCATGAGCTGAGCTGGAGCCTGAGTGTTCAGCACACAGATGGCACTGACTTCACTGAGAACAGTAATTTTCAAAAGCACCAAATTATACCCAGCATGTTTACTCATATTACTAACATACATTTTCTGTATTAGTGTGCTGCCTGATTTGACTGAATGGCTACAAAACTAATAATCAAACAGGGTTTTGGAAGTTCTTTTACTAAAGAATACAAGTGCTTGGTAAGGTATGATATTGAATCCCAATACCTAAAAGGTCTTTACACCAAATAATAAAACATTTTAAGTGCTGCTAGCATGAATCAAATGTCTATGACGGGTTGTCATCTTTGTTTTCTGTAATCAGACGAATTTAATTTTAGAACCACAGTTAAAGCTTATTACTGCTTGCAATTGGGCATTATTGAACAGTTGGTAACTTTGGCTTCTCTTTTGTAGACAGACAAGTGTGGATTTCTCAAAGCACGGTATTGAAAGTATGGTGTTGTTTGGTATTGCTGCTAAAACTCAGCTACTTAATGGAAATGCTATCAAAAATTTTAAACAACATTGAGTCCTTGAGCAAAGCAGTCAACCCAAACTTGCACAACTTAAACAGAACTTCTCCAACTTTTTAATGGCAACACTTTGCAGTTTTACCTCTGTGATAATGAATTTTATATATTTTGGTTATTGACTAGTTTGGTTATTTTGGATAAGCAAAACAAGCATTTTGAAGATTTCACCTTGGATTTCAATTCTAAAAATTAAAGTCTGACATTTTATACACTTAATGATGAAGAAAATAATAAGAAAACAAATAAATGACAAGAAAAGGTGCAGCCTTTGTCAACTCTTTGAAAGAAATTTTACTGGCTCAATCATTATGGCCACCTCAGCTTTCACAGACTTTCAGGACAAAATGCAGTTTGGGTTTAAGTGGGTGATAACAGAAAGGTGAAATTCCCTTCTTTCTTTAACTGGACTGTCCTTTCCCCAACCTCTCTTTAAGAGCAATTTTTCACATGTCACTTTCATTTTCTGTTGGTGCTTTGGCCCTCCTCTCCTCGGCCGAGCAAACATTGTTGCGTGAGTCTCCATGACAACAGTCACTGGGTGGTCCCATTTTCCCTGACATGAGCATTCCCCAAAGAATCTGACTTTTAGCCCCTCGCTCTTCGATTTTCAATAT
This sequence comes from Acanthurus tractus, assembly GCA_029783725.1. Classification (NCBI taxonomy): domain Eukaryota; kingdom Metazoa; phylum Chordata; class Actinopteri; order Acanthuriformes; family Acanthuridae; genus Acanthurus; species Acanthurus tractus. Next base: position 7,772,344 of record JAQNCA010000005.1, on the reverse strand, counting down.
TTCTCTACAAAGGATCAACTTTCATTCAACACAAAGGTGCACCTGGGCTCCGCACCCACAGGATAGTGGTTCGAACAAAGGTTTTCTTCTTCCAATTAAGTGAAAAAGAAAAGAATAAGACCAGTCAGAGAGATTCAAGTGCACTATGTCTTCTTGGTATGACGGTGATGTCATTTTTAAAAAGGTGTTACAAGTGTGTTTTGTGTATTCCTGTGAAATTACATGAGACCTGAATTTAACACCGTATTATGACAGCAGAATAATGGCACTCAGTAGGGTATAATTGTGCATCACCACTGTTATTTAATCCCCGCATTACACATTATCTGTGCAGACAGATGGGAGGTATTGATGTTTTTCTGCCAAAGCACCAACCTCCGGTCCTTAAATTGTAAGAGATCAAATTATGTGAACTGCTGTTTTAATCAGTATCTGCTCAGTTTAGGCGCAGAGTAGTGCATCATGTTAATTTGGTGTTATTATTACATCATAATGACTGCACCAAAAGATGATAAACAACATTAAATCCCTGCTGCACTGAGTTCTTTTCCTCTATGTTCCTCTTTTTCTCTCTTCTTCTCAGCCACAAATAGCTGACTTCAGACTTGGGTTGTTTTCTCTACTCCCTGATGCTCACTTTACCTCCTTCCATAACAGTGCAGTGCTTGTTAACTTCGCACCGCTCGCTACACTCTTAGCACATGATGAGACATCTCTTTTGAGCTGCTTGTTCTCTATAAGGTTCATAACACACTCCTCTGTATACCGTTTTTTTCTCTGCCACAGGCCATTATCTATTAGCACAGGTTTCCTAATGTGTTTTTAATCCTTCTTTGTAGCTTTTGTTTTTAAGTGAAGGAAGGACCATCTATTTTTAACTCTGTATGTGACAGTGTGGTATCCATGTCCCCTGGCACAACAACAAACGAGGAATGCTGTAAAGCACAGCAGGGCAAATGTAGCGAACACAGCTTTGATGTACAATTCCTCTTGTTTTTCTTCGACTGGAGCAGACGGAGAAAACCTGAGGTGATGGTGTGTCTGACAGAGAAAGGGGGATTTATGGACAGAAATAAAGGATCTGAGAAACAGGTCATTTCCAGGTCAAACAATAAAGATGATGCAGTGGCTGTAAGCTATTGTTTTCAAATGAACCTTTATGTATTTTTTTGGCTTTGTGACATAAAACATGTCTCCAAGGCTTTTGTTGTCTAGTCTAAAATGACACACAAAAATAGAGCTTTATGAAAACAAGTTGTTACACATTTGTAAAAACACATGTGGGCAAACAATGTAGCTTGTGGAAAACTAAGACACAAGTGTCCTTGCTCAGAATTACAACTAACCATCCTTTCTATTACTGGCCAATTTTTAAATGTTGAAGTTATTCACACGAGTCAGATTGTCATTTAGCTGTATTAAGGCTGGGCATAAGGGGCTATATTTGACTTTGAAAATGCTACTTAATACTTGTTTCCAAAGCCTTAAACCACATCCTGTGGCTTTGCTCAGTGGATGTGTTTGTTCATTTAACATTAAGATGTTTTAGTTTCATATCAAATTTCTTGCGTAAAATGAAAACCTCAAAATATAACAGATTCTAGATGACACGTAAGTTGGACCTTGCTCTGAGAATGTTTTTGTCAGACTGTATTCATGTTGACTCAGAGTCTGTGATCATCATGGTGATTTAGTCAAATTCTAAACATAGCAGTTTAGAGAGTTTTCCTCTTTGACAGGTGGTGTTTAAGGGATGTCATCTAATCAGTATTTAATGCTGATCCAGTAGTCAGACAACAGAAATAAAAATGAGAACGACTAAACAGATTGACTTTAGATAATCTGACTTCCAACCCATCTGCCTGAATGGGTAATTTAAAAAAAATCAAAAGATAAATCAAACAAACAACAACAAAAAAAACATTGAACTCTGCAACATATAACCACAGAGAGACTGAAAGGACACAGTGAGGTTTTACACCAAGATGTGTTTTTCCCAATCTTTAATACATAATGGCTATGATGTGCACTTTTGTTTTTGGCTTAAAAAAATCAGATACCTTGACATTTTTCTGTTGTTCAAATGTGTAAATGTGAACAGAGATCCTTAAAACATAATTTAACATAAAGTGCACTTTTTAAATGAGTTTGGTGTTTTCTCTCTCATCAAGCTTTCCAAGTCTCTGTTGAAATAGGGAGAAAAACACAACACTTGACTGTTTTGTTTTTTGTTTTTTTTTTAAATACTCTCACCTGAAGCAGAGGTGATTTCAACAACCCTTAAAAAAATAAGACTTTGAAGGTACTGCAGGCTGAGTAAAGAGCGAGAGATACACTTTGCCATATTGAGCATTATGAGACTGGAGGCAAGGAACATTTCCACTCTGCAGTATCTCACTGACTTGGAAACTTTACTTTGTGAATGTGAGCAGCTTGTAGAATCAAACAGACAAAATGCCTTCAGCGAAACAATTTCTGCCTTTCACTTTTTCTTACACCTAATATGAATCAATGTAGTCAATTGGCATACCAGTGACAATCTAATGGGAGCACTCAGCAGTAAGAGGATACACTTGCTGTAAATGTAGTGAGTGATCAGATATTATGAACATTCAGACTATAAAGATGCTCTTCATGAATGAATGCCCACGGGAGTCAGGCAACTGAGGCATAATGAGACTACATTCATTTTACATCTGCAAGCGAGGTTATAAACAGAAAGCGAGCACTATCATGATTTTTCTTTCGGAGCATTGATGTCATTTTCTTTTTCATTTTGATGAGTCTTTTTTTAGAAGATGGAAAAATCTTCATAGCTGGCCAAACCACTTCTGGATCAATCTGACTTGAGCTGCAGCTGTCATGAAATTTTGACATGTGAATTAGGTAATTTAAGTCAATTTAATTACTTCTTCATTTTGTTTGTTTTTACAGAAGAGACGGAATTATAAAGTGGTCACATGAAATTAGCAAGAGATAATTAGTTACAATATAAACAAACAATGTGCCAATTATCTTGGCAACGAGAGAAGTATTGTATAAGTGTAAGTATTCAAAAAATATTGCATCATGTAAGGGTTTGGGTTACTTTATTCAAGAGTAAAATGCGGTTTACATGAGCACTAATAATCTGGTATCCTATTGATTTAGTCCCTTGGTGTCCTCTTTGTAATCATTATAAATGTCTAAATTTATCCAGGCTCACGACGAACACATATGTAGGGCAGATGCTACATGGGAGCATCCACCCAAACCACGGCATCAGCCACACCTAATAAAGAGCTGGTGGGCTTGAAACATTTCTCATTCACTTTGCTTTGACTTAATGGGTGAACAACTGTCTTCCTCTCTTAGAAGATTTCCATTCCTGCTGCTGTCCATCAAATGCTACCATATCTGAGCCCCATTTGGGTGTAAAGAATTTATCTTTAATAGCATTTATGGATGGGTACGACACACTATGCATTATATAGATGTTATGTTATATAACAGCAAATCACAAAATACAATCTATGATATCGGTACAACAAGTATTTAGAAATTGAAGTGCTTCATATTTATATATGAGGGGAACCTCTACAACTAAGAGGTCAGATTCAACAAACCATTACTTGTTAATACACAGCGACATGTTGTGTAAGTCAAATTAAATTAAAATCTGAACTAGATATCTAAAACTTCAGTAAAGATTATGCACCATTTTTTTCATTGGTAAGAATAAATTCCACACAATAATTTATGCCAGAAACATGCAACTATCTTTAACAGTACCTCTGTGAACCAGTTATGATGTATTTTTGTTGCCTCTGGTCATGAAATGTTGTGCTGTTAACAACTTCTAGTTAGGGATGCAAAAGCAGCAGCGTTGGTGTGACTTTACTTTTGAATTGCCTTGTACTCCTACGAGCCTCCCATTACGCTCCATCTCTTCACAGTTCTCATAGCTCCTTTCCTGACTGATGTATCCTGCACTTTAGCAGACAGCAGATATAAAGAGTGCATAAACAAACCAAAAAGACTGATATATTTTCATTACAATCTAGGCTCAGTTCCCTAAAAACCACAAAAACTATATCTGAATAGTTTGCAGAGAGTTTTGGCTCTTGTTTGGTTAGGTTTTTAGATTTCTCTCAGATTTCCTACCACTATAACACAACAGAGCTAATGAAATATTTTGTTTGTGATGCTCAGTCACAGCAGTAAATTCTTACATTTGAAAATCTCAACAGCAGTGTCTCTTTCCAGAAACGATGCCCCTGCCAGTTTAGATAATCCAGAGATTATCTTTGGGTTCTTTTTTTGGAAAGGAGTATGTGCATGGATTAAAAAGAGGACTGAAATAGGAAAAACAAAGCTTTAGTGTTAAAAAAAACTTCCTTGAGGAATGGATTAAGGGGTTTACTCTCAAACATTCAACCCCGCATTCACATTCAAGTAATCCTACACATTACCATGCATCTGTGAGGATCCCTGCAAGCAACAAATGGCAGGAAGAGATTTCTTTTAATGAGGTAACACGGGAGGTAAACTAAACAAGCTGTGTCTACTGTGTGCCATGGGTGTTGTGTGCATAATTTGCATCTTTGAGTTAATTCACTGTGCTTCATTTGTGATGAGTCTGCAGGCCATACCACCACTGAGAAGTCTGTGCTGTGTGAAGAAATAAGCTCACAATCACCTTAAAGGCAGCCAACAACCTTTATAAACTGCCTGCTCTCTGGATAAGTGGTGGAAAAATTTGTTGTAGAATAATTGAGGTTGCTCCAATACCAATACTAGTATTCTAAATGTGTCTGATACCATCAGCGCTGCTGAATTTGTTATCAGGAAATACACAAATCACTGCACCTCTCTGGAATCTGGTAATAGAGTTATGGTATAGGATTAGTTCTTGGTAAAAAATGATAGAAAATGTTCCGGGATCGGATAAATTAAATCTGAGCATCTTTAAAATTTAAGTTCTGTACTGGGTTTTATGTGGACAAAGTACAGAAATGGTCCTCAGAAACTCTTAACCCCTTCCTCTGCATCACAAATTGCTGTTGACTCTATACCGGTTTGAGATTTACCTTCCCTTTGTACCCTCTGCTCCATCGGTCTTCTTTCTACTTCTCCCTTAGCTATGGACCTGAATTATTCTCTTTGATCAGGTGTTGCCTTGAGGCTCCCATGAGGGAACGTTTTGATGTACCAGGAGCAATGCAGAAGATTGGTGCAATGCAACGCAGACCTGTTGAACAATGTGAAGCCCAATTCCTCAATGATAGATGTGGATCATTTACTCTTAGTCAACTGCTGACTGGGTAGTCACAGTGAATTTTTCATTAGTCTGTGCCACATACAAGAACAGGGCTTAAAGCGGATTACACAAACTAAATCTTGTAAATCATTTCCCACTGATGGTGATAACAATCCTGATATGCCTCAGTCACATATTATCCCATCTCTGTGTGCACTGACACGCAGTCAGAGTATTTTTACTAACCAGTTTTGGGGTTTTTTTTACACGTCTGAAAAAATGAATGTGTGTTTGCTCTCTCTCTCTATATATATATATATATACACACACAGACACACACACATGCTGACACACTCATGCATGTTTAGAAATCTAAATGTCTCTTACATTTTTTATTTACTTAGTTAGTGTAACTGTAACCAAATTACAAAGGAAGATGACAGATACTTGTTCTAAAAGAAAGTTCATAGCTATGCCAAAGGCTAAATTCTCATACTCTTTGGGTTTTTATCTTATGCACCATGAATCCCAAATGACATAAAGAGCCAATCATGGCTCTTCATTGCCAGGGGCATTACATTTTTCATGTTAATAAGGCATCAATGTCTGAATTTCTACTAACTTAAAAAATAACTGTAGGTCAAGACAGCCAAAAAGTGGACTATGTGAGATGACGATTGTTCATAAAAAAATATTTTCAAGTGGCACTAAATGTGGCAGTCCTAAAGGAGGCAATCATTTCTTAATGGTTCAGTATATTTTTGCTTTCATTTATTTACACGTGAGCCAATCAGGGTTACACAACATAAGCAATGTTTGCCAGACCATCTTGTTTTCAGCAAATGGAGATGTGAGAATTTGCCAAATATTTTCAGTGAAGAGAAATATTATCTAGGACATTTTACCTTCTATTTATTTTCCTTCAGTGACTGTTTTTTTTCCGTGTTTATTAAAAACAGTCTAAATTTATGCAGCTTTTTCCAAGACACATGGGAACTCTTTCTAAGGAGCAAAAGCAGAGAGTTTTCACTGGAAGCCTGCTTGTCTTTCTAGCACATGTTTGTTTGTCCATATTACATAACCTGGTGTTGATGTCAGAGCCACAGGGAGACCAGAACACAGGCATGTGATTGGCAAAGGACAAAAAAGCTGAGAAAATATACAGAGAGCGGAGCATAGCGCAGAGCTGAGATTGTGGCGAGAGAGGGGGGGTTGTAGGGTTTGGGAGTCCTTCTCCATTAAAAAATTTGTAGTTATTTGACTAAAAACTATACAGTTTAAAACAATTTACAGAAAATTATCAATACAGTATTTACAAAAACAAAAGCACAGAGTTTTAGTATTCAAACTACCCTCACATAAACATGAGAAAAAAGACACAAACAAACATGCTCACTGCTTTGGTTGGACGGTGCTGATAGTGAAGAAAGAGAAAATGACAGCAGATAACGTCCATGAGCTGAAGTGCAACAGAAAATTTCAATTATTCTGGAAACAAGAGTTTTGTTGGTTTGCATTATTAAATGCAAGAGAAACAGATTTCTATTAATTGTGAAGATAAAAGAGGGTTGCTTTTCAACAGCCAGCAAGTTATTAAAAAATGCTGAATGCCAATACAAGCGTTGATTATTTATTGCCAACTTAGCCTTTGAATGCCAGCCCCGAATGCCTGAACTTCAATAACAAGTCTTACAAAAGAATGCAACACCTGGCTAAATGCTACTCACAACAGACTAAAACAATTTTTCCTAACACCTCTAAATCATATAAGCAATTTAACTTTCCTTCTTGCCCTTCAGGTGAGGACCAGAAAAAGGTTGCACATGATGTTATCTCCATGCCATCGTGTCCATCTCTGTTCGGCGCTCTGACTGATAATTTTAACAGTTTACATACTTGCCCTTTGAGCTTCAGTGTTCCTACTTTGGTTCCCTGCACCGTAGGTTTTTTCCTAGCTTGACATTTACCTCACATTTGAATGTCACTACAGTTATTTAGTGTGGCTGGAGCACAGGATGGTATTTCTGCTTTTCTGACATGCAGATTATATCACTCCTTCAACTTAACTGCTGCCAAAGAAAACAGCAAGGCACCACATTCAGCAAGCATCTGCCGGCAGCTCTCCCTCGCTACTGAGAAAGACCGAGGTTACGCTCAAACAACTGCATTTCTGCCCAGCCAAAACAGCAGATAGGATAAATAGATGCCCAGCAGCATGTCTATACAAATGTGTGTGTGAGAGGAAAAAAACAAAAACAAAAAAAACGAAAAATTCTGTGTGTGCAGTCTTGAATTCTCTGGAGGACCCTGTGGCTTTCTGAGTTATACATCTCATGAATAAAGCAGGATTTCCTTCAGCTGCAGCCATGTGTATGTGTGCGAGAGAAAAGGAGAAAAGAAAGTCTCAAATGGATTGCAGGAGGCCTATCATGTTCCCCCATTCAGCAACTGAATCAACTCCTAGGCACGCAGCAGCCGCAACACAATTTAGGACAAATAAATGGAAACATTTTATCTTTATAGTCTACATGTTAAAACTTGCATGAACTGGTGATTCCACTTGATAATCCACCTTAAAATATTTAAATATATACAGTGCTGAAATATTAAAACAGAGCAGATTCCAAAGCATTTATCTGCCCTCATACTGATTTCATGAGCACTGATATACCTGTCACGATAAAGCAGACTGCTGTCACACTACTTCTGCTTATTGTTAAATAATCTCTGTATGGTAAAGGTACTGCAGTTCTTTCATATGCCACACTAAGCCGTGAAAAGAGCTAGGATTTGACCTTGGAAAGAGACATTTCAGATAAAAATATTTTAAATCTATTACAGCTTCTAGATTAAAGATGTAACCTCATTATTTCACAGGTCAAGGACACATAACACGATCAATGAGGAGTAAAAAATGTGTCACAAGCCAACTGAGAATGAAAACATAACTGTACAAATGCAGGAAATCAAAGAGCAGAAACAGATAAAAACCTAAAATTAAAAAAAGGGCCATCACTCTATTCTGTGCATCAAGAATGTGGGACACGTCAGGTGAGAGAAACTCATCAAAAATTTAAAAGCCATTCATCTGGGGATTTCTTTGTGAAAGCACTACAGCTGCAGATTAAAGACAAAAATGCTATTCCTCCTAGAGTAGCTGTTCAGTCAGAAAACAGACCTGCATTCAAAACTTGCTGAGGGCTGCAATGGTGGGTGGGTGTTGCTTCAGGTACCAGTGTAGCAATAAAATATGACAGACAGTCTAATTTAATTACCAGATCTGTGAAATGGAAGGCTTATCGGGCAGCGATGCACTGCAATCCAATAATAAAAAAAGGGACAGTTTTTACACCTTCAAAAATTGTTTTATCATTGGTCATGATTATCACAAGGTAAGCAACAGTAGATCTACAGACTTCACATTTAAAAAGTAATGTACGGGGAACATGTATTTACATTAATGTTGAGGCATTTTAAAGATTTTTTTACTAGAACACTGCATTACAACCAACGCTTTGTAAATGAACCGTCTTCCAATCAAATAATATTACTAATCTAATAATATGTGACAGAAGGCCTGGCAGTTGAGAGCCCTCCACACGCTGCTGGGTGTTGGATATGTAGCTATTACCACTTGGCTGTTCTGAGCTGTGTCTTGTCATGCTCATTGTGCAATTCTGACAACATTGTTTAGTTCTGGCTTTGTAGAAGCAGCAGAGCTGGTGGCAAGTTTTCACTAGAGTCAAATTCCATCCGTATAATCCCTCACATAATGCATGCCCCGGCAAACACTATTGATACGCCTTGGGAACCTCTCACTTTCTTACTTTATTTGTGCAGTGCGAGCACCTCATTCACAGAGACCTCTCAATAATTTTACCACAAAATTGTCAGAAAAAAACTTTCCTAATTCTCTCTGCAGGCCTAAGTAACATTAGTCATCAATGAGTTTGCTCTCAGGGCATTGTCGTAATGATGAACACACAATTATTTTCATTTTAAATAAGCCACTGGCCATCCAGTGTGGAATTAAAGACCCCGTGGCCCACAGATTTTCACACCATTTGGTTGAGAAAATGTGAAATATTCTAAATCCAAAAAGCAGAAAAAGAAGTTCATTTCATTCATCTATTTTTTTTTTCGAAACGTTGTCATCATTAAAACAGCAGCTACAAACTTGCAGAGCCCTCTCAAGCAACAGCAAAGTCTCATGGATCCTATTTCAGATCACTAAAACTTATTTTAAGTTACTGGGCCTCTACAAAGTTTATCTTCTGTTACACTCCTCAAAGCTGCAAATGCAACAAATATGTCATGTTTACATAGTTGTAAAAACCACACCAATGCGTGAAACATTATTTGTGTAAGTGCAGTATTTGTTGCATTAACTACCAGACACTCAGTAACACAACAGGGACCCACAATTATTTGCTTATTTGAAAATAAATCTAGTGCAAAAGCTAAAAAACTGCAGTACAATAAATGCATCATGGCCAGGATGAATAAGGCCCTCTTTTCCTTAAGCTTCTTCAATGAATCCACATCCTTGCCCAGTATCAACTCAGATATAACAGCAATGTTGCACAGCACATCACTGTAAGTAAAAGCAGTGCTCTGCTGTTTTGATTTTGCATTGAAAAAAAAGGGTCAATTTCATTTACTTTCTGCTTTTTGAAGATGCACTGTTAATAAGGACTAGCCTTACTTTGGTGTTTATACATGACAAAGCACAAGTATATCTCTGTTTATTTACTCATAAATAATTGTTAACAAATGAAGTATATTTTGTTCAAAAAGTCAATGAATTGTGATAAATAATCATGGTCTCAATACTGATCAAAATACGTTTTATGATGAACATTTTAGCCACAACTTTGGGATTCAAACTCCTGAAACTAATGTGATGAAAATGTATGGACTGTTTCAACTGAAGTGACTTATTATCAGTCTGTTGGTCTTGCTGGACTGCAAAATCATATGACCTACTGATGGATTAGTTTAAGCACCATAACAGGACATCAGTCAGATTTCTTATTTTGGCTCGTCATCAACTTACTTTTCAAATAAAGTTTTGTAAGATACACTGTATATGACCTTCGACCAGATGTTACTCAGTTAATGTAGTGAAAGGGAAGGGCAAGTTATGTTAGAATCAGCAGCTGTATTAGCAAATCCTACTGGATGGCTAAGGCACCTGCACACTGTGAGTGAAGCTGAAGGGATAGCGTGAAGCGCCTACATGCTGCTTCTGCTTTTTAGGTTAAGTTCATCACTGGCAGGTGAAAACAACAGCTGGAAACACATGAGTCACGAAGAACAACATCAGAGTTAAAAGGAAATACATAATTAGGATTTCACGCTAAAAGTAAACAAGGAGAAGGAAAATTAAGCTATTATTTTTTTAAAATCAAGAGTAATACAATTATCTCATTCTGCATAGTCTGTTTCAATTCATATAATTATAAAAATAATTATAACTGAAGCAGCGAGCCCATCATAGAAATAACTAAAATTAGTCTATAAGTCTGCACATCAAAAACATGAGCAGTGTGAGGGATTCCTCATCGCCAATGAAGGAAGATCCTGAATAAATATGAACCACTGTGTTAATGAGAGTCTCTGTGCCTTTCAGACTATCCCCAGGAATGGTGAGACATTGTTAATGAGGCTAAACCACAGAAGATGAATGCAACATGGGCTGTGATGCTCTGAGGGAAACTTGGAACATGGATCATTCTGTGAAATACAGATAAGCAAAGCTCTTGTGCTCAGGATGAGATAACTCAATATTTGTCCGCATACTGCCAGTTTGTGCATCATGACAGCCAAAGGGGGGAACGTCCACTTAATTAAATCAATTAGAGCATGAAGGGCCCACTGCAGCCTCCACTGAAAACAGCATGATGGAATAAACTTACACAAAAGATCAACTCTTTCTAGGAGTCACAGAAAATCCAATGACGTATGAGCCTTCTTTTTTATTTTTCTAATTTTACACATTATTAGCCAATGCAACACATGCAAAAAAAAAAATAATAATAAAACAAAGATTCGTTTTGCAGGACAGTGAGAGTACTGGTTATATCTTTATCTGCATGTAATAATATTTTGGTATTATTAGTTGATGTGTCACCAAACTGATCCTGCATCACACTGACCTTACCAAACAGGTCAGGTTCATTGATTTACATTAAATACAGTGTATCTTCCACACCTTTTATTCACAGTGGTGATCTAATAGATATGTATAAACTGATACTTCCTCTTTGTGTTTTGCATTGAATAGAAGGTGTCAAAAGTGTTGACAATGAGGTCTATATCAAACTAACATTCGGACCATGACATCTTGGAACAGGGCATTAAAGGAGCCACAGTACTAATCAATTATCAGGTTTTAGGACTCAATTCTGCCATACTCTTCGCATTTATTTACAGACAGTGTCTGGTTATAAATACTTAGATCAGTGAATCCTTGCTATTTAAAAAAAAAAGCTAATTCAAATAACCTAGTACATAAAATATCATATTGAAATGGTGTGTGTGGCTTTATAACTTCTGAAGTGCGAACACATCTATTTTCATTGTAACACTCTGACTCACTCTTCTTATGGGAATAAAATGCAAGTCTCCACTTTGTAAATCATTAAAAGATAGGGTTCAGGTTGGGTCTAAGTTAAGCTAAGTAGTGGCAATAAAACTGATTTAAGTCTCTGAAAAGTACTCCAAAGTGATGGAAACACAACTGTGTGTGTATGTGTGTGTTTCCATGCGTATGTGCTTGTGTTTGTGTGTGTATAGACACTTTATGGTTCTAATTTTTTTTCCAAAGTTCACACTTTTCTCCTACAAAGCACTGAGTTTCACTTCTCACTCTGTCTCTCTTCATGGCCCTAAGTACCAATTTTCTGCAATGTAATATGAATTACATCCACACTGAAGCAAAGTGTGGGGGAGCTGTCGACATTTTATAACAGTTTAATGAGCAATTCTCGGTCTGTTTGTGAATTTATGGTCACATTTTTCTGCTGAAGGGGGAGTCAAATTTAAAACCACCACTGTGATCTTTCTGAAGACCTCGGAGGGTTTATGGTCTCACTCATGTCTTTTGTATGAATCCATGAGTTATGAAACTATATGAGCACTAGAGATCTAACTTAGAAGGTCTCTGCATTAATTTGCTGGACTTCAGTTTTTACAAAAATATTACTCCCAGATTTTTATTTTAATTGAATTATCATTTTAAAAATTCTTGAATTCTTTAAAACATCAAATGAGTAAGATTTATTGGGATCATCTGGAAAGATATGGCAGAAATGGAGTATAATATTCATAGTTATGTTTTTATCAATGTATAATCAACTGAAAATTAGAATCATTGTGTTAGAGCTTTTCATAAACAGGAAGTGGATCTTCTTTCATAATGTCAGCCATGTATCACTGCCATGTTTCTACAGTAGCCCACAGAGGGCAAACAAACATTGAGAGTGAGGTTTTTCACATTTTTGGGAGTTCTGCAGCCATCATGGATTCCTACATGCTTAAAAGAGAAGAGTGAGCGCAGGGTATTCGGCTGGTTGCAATCTGTAACCTCACTGCTAGATGCCTCTTAATCCTTCACACTGACTATTTAACTTTTGTTATCGCATTCAATGTCATTCTTTGGCCTTATCATGCACCATCCTGTGGTTATGAAACATGCAGGTGTGGCGAAAGCTTTGATTCACCAGCCAAGGGGACAGGTAGATTTAAAAATAGGCTGAGCATATTTTTACAAACTAAACTGAATTGATATCAGGTATGAACTAAGTATATTTTGAATACAAAAAATGCTGCAGTAAAACAACTTGTTACCCGAGTACAATTTGCTGATAACAATTTGATTAGGTCAAAATTTGCCTGGAATCTACCTGGAATATCGATTTTTGAATTTAAGGGGTGAACTTAAATGCACCATGTCACTATTCACTAGATCTTTTAGAGTTAAAAAAGTGCACCTAAACGCACCATGATTTCTCTGTGTGTGAAACTCAATTACGGAGAGAAAGAGGATGGAAGTTGTGTGCCCATAAATGATACTAAGAGGACTCTTTATTACTATTTCAGTGCCCACATTTAGCCCTCACTGTGCTTGGTAGCCTTCAGAGATTTGGTCCAGAAATGGAAAATGAACCCCCATTTGGCACTTGGGGGGTGTTGATTGCGAACCCTGGGTGTTGCTTTGTGGACCAAGTGTATGGCTAAAACGCTTTACCATCGCACTATAACAAGTTTTATTTATTCCCAGGTCCCTCCCTCCTGCTCCTTCCCTTCCCTTCACGCTCTCCCCTTAGCGTCCAAGAGCAGGATTAGGCCTGGTGCCCAGTGGTGACACAAGGACACTAGAGCACAACAGACTGTTGGTTCAGTTGTTGGGCATGAATTAGGAATTCAAGCTGGGAGACGGAGGAGGGAGGTGAAAATAGAGATAAAGAACAAGGAGAAGAGAATGAACCAACTACACAAACAAAAGAGAACGCCCAGACAACTGAAACTCTAAATTACTGATAAGAGAAAGAAAATGAAGTCATGGCAAACTACAGTGTAAATAACGGGAAAAGAGAGAGACGCTCGGGTCTGAATTTCACCTGTGCTTTTAAAAACAGATTTTACAGACTCTGCTCTTTCCACAGTCCACAGCCAGATGAGCCAGAAATTTGATTTATGTACAT
>JAQNCA010000005.1:7734513-7751697 GCA_029783725.1 Acanthurus tractus | reverse complement strand
GGAAAAGCTAATCAAATGCACATTACATTTTGTCAGATTAGAGCTGTTTTAAAATATTAAAATACTGATGGTTGGTTAAATCCATTAGTAAAATACACTGTTATAAATACAGTTTAAACAGTTTGTCCCATAATTAAACATGTGTTATTACATGTGTGTGATAACCAAGGTCTTAATCTTAACTGTGGTCCTAACATTCTTTAATTTTCTTTGCACAAAATTTTATAATCCCATCAGGTATTCACATTAACATTGATTGCAGAGAAGAAAAATAATTTTAATTTGGAGGAACATCATTTTATTTCCGGTATGATCATGCTGTCTTTGTTTAGCTTGATCGCCGGTCCGGTTGGTGACGTCACCAACACCGGGACTAGTACAACGCCAGAGGAAAAATGGACAAACTCTGGGGGACTATATCGCCCCTTGCAGATGACAATGAGAAGTTTGCTTTTGTATATGCACATTTTTGTCACATTTTTATAATTTAGACAAGTTTTGTTTTTCAAAATGTTGGATTCACATTGCAAAAAGTAGCAAAATCAATCTACACAAGACCGTTTTATTTCTACCACACAACCCTCATAATATAATTATGACATTATATTTAAATAAGATAAATCAACTTCCCGTTTTCCACAAGAAAATTGAAGAACCACAGACACAGAATTAAGTAATAAAAATAAGTGCATATAAAAGTTAGGGGAAGTGAAACCAGAGTAATACCTCAGCTTACATTACAAACTACAACAACAAGCATACAGAATAATAAAAAAGGTTTTATGAAATAAGAGATAAGTTAATACATAACTAAATAAATAAATAATACTTTATATTCATTTATACAACCTTCAGATGTTCAGATAATGGTAGCCTCAGGTTTCTCAGTGGACAATAACACATTAAATTAACAACTGTGGTATTTACAGCACAGAGTTCATCATCAGAGGAATTAAAATTTAGCTTGAGTGGGATTAGTTCTGGCTTCTCTTCTTTTTCCTACATACTGAAACACATTTTAAATTTTCATGGTGTGATTGATTAGTTCTATATGTGTTTGGAAGAGATGAGTGCTGCATGAGTAAACCCTGAGCTTGTTGCTAGTGACTGTGAGTCACTGTATGTAATCAGGTTATTTTTTACTACTTGGTAAAGATGAGTCAATTCTATTTAAAAACTACAAGCATGTTGACAAAGGTGCAAAAATCACAGAGATCTGTTGTTTTACTGTTAACTCAGGAAGGCAGTTTAAAGTTGTTGGTGTTTGTTTCTGGATGGGGGGGACATTTCTCAAATCCCATTTATTATTATTGTTCAAGTCAAAGTTAAATGCTAAGACATTTTTTACAAACAGAATGTGAGAATGTGAGAAACAGGCCGAATGTTGTGTGCTGCTGACTTTCTCCTTTTGAGTGAAGGAACATTAAACTGGTGCTTACATCACTGCACTGCACATGGTCAAGTTAATCCATTCTCAAACAAAGCTAGGAAAATCAGGACTTTAAAATGGCTTAAGGTTGTATGATGTAATGTCATGATGTATGACACTTGATGCTGACTGCTAGATTCGGTAAAGAAGTTCAAAATAAATCATGACGGTCAACTTTCCTCAGGTCTTTTAGAGTTACTTAATCTTTCATTTACTTGTGCATTACTAAGCATTCAGACCCCTCAGGTCATCTGGCAAGGGCTTATTCAGTGTTACAGGGATCAAAACCAAGCAAGGTGAAGCAGCTTTAAGTTTTTATGCCCCCCCCTGAGGAAACCAGCTACCTGAACACCTGAGGTCTGCTAAAAGTGTCAGCTTAATTAAATTAGGGCTAAAAGCATTTTTGCTCACTGTAGCCTTCCAAAGGGTTAGATATAGTACATAACTATATATATTTCATAACTGTTTTGGTGCTGTTCTTACTTTTTATGCCTTTTACATGCATATTCTTTGATTTTTAATCATTTATTTATGGCACTTTTGTGTTAATGGTCTTTTAAGTGTAAATTTTATGCTATCTGACTATCTGTTTTTCCATATATTTCTGTGCCTCTGTAAAGCACTTTGAATGCCTTGTACTTACATGATTCTGTATACATAAGCTTGCCTTGCAGTAACTTTAACATTCGTCACTTTTTTATCATGGTGTTTTATTGATTAAATTCAGTATATGAAGCAACAATTCATTTAGGTTCACATAAAATCCACACGAAACTACAGAAAATAGTATTGACTTTTTTCTACTATTTGCAATAACATCAATGTTCTATTGATATGGCACCTAAAGTAAACCTGGAAATCAGAGGATTTTGTTGACATCTAATCGTTTTTACCTGAGCAGCAGTCACAGAATACGCCTCCTCACTTGCTACACACCTGTAAATTAAGTCTAAACAAATCTCAGCACAAATCATATCTTGACAGTTCTGTCAGGATGAACATTTATTAACCTGTTCCTTGTTCTACAGCGCCTCCATGTGTCTAATCTCTATTTCTACACTGGCAGGAGGAGTAATAGGAATGTACTCTTGAAAACATTTTTAAAATATCAGAAGCTTTGGTTTGTGACAATAAATAATAAAAGGTTGAGGTCATAACAATGGTAATAATATTTATAAACTAAAATAAGTGCCAAATTGTATAAATTCAAACAGGTTTCATGCACAGATATTTGGCTCTGGAAATGTGGAGTTTCCTGTCACAAGGGGGCAGAGCTTCCCTGGCAGAGGAACTAAGCTGCCTCCGACATCATTCGTGGTCGTCTCACATGTCTTACATACCAACCTTTACTGAGTCATTTGTTTAAGGATGTTAAAATAGCAAAATCGCTCATAAATGCTTCCCTCGCTCCGCCTACGCCCACTCAGCACAGACAAGGACCAACAAATCAATTAGATCAGAAAGCAATCTGATTAATAAGTACAAGCACATGCTCATCTGTTAGAGATTCACATGTCACGTGAAGCTCGTTTTAACACAACTGAATCAAGGATAATTGGAAAAGGCTGAGATGTTTACTCAAACAGACTTGCAGTTGGTTTTAGATTTTACATGTGAATTTCACTTTACATAACATTACTAGACATCTGCTGCTGATGTGTGACTTAGAGGTACCATTGGGATACATAAAAACATGACTGTTGTATATTCAAAGCTGCTGTTAAAGTGCAACATTGTTGGAATGGTTGGTGTTTCGTACCCCTCCTCTCTCAGGTCCAACGAGAGCTTGACTTATTACTCAAGGCTGAGTAACACTTATCAACACTCCATCTGCCGCTGCTATAGTCAGGATGTCTTCCATTTTAGATCCACACCCCTCATATTCTTGAGAAATCATCCCACTAAGTGACTGCTGAGAGTGCTGCAGCTGAGTGCAGCTACAGTTACAATGCTGATGAAACTGGATGTTTGTTTTGGCTGAAAGATGGCCCTCTTTAAGTCCACACCTGATTGGAAGTGATGATGTATGTGTTGAGCCAACGGCTCCCGTGCTATCTTTGCTCTCCTGTGGCTTCCAGACCCAGTGAAACTCGAATCTAATCAAATGTAGAAGATGCGTGAGATGAAATATATCTGTGTGTGCGTTTGAGCTGTATCATATTTGTCATCCCCAAACCAGTTTACTGTGAGAAAGAATCATTCAAGAGGACAAAAGATTGAAATTTGCAAAAAGAAATGGACCATCGGGACAAATATCCACCATGACGCTCAGAGATATGACTGAATTCATTTTATTTGAATGTTTTAACTTACACTCTTGCCAGTTCATTAATGTAACTTAAACTAATGCATTCTAATGTGATAGCCCCTTAGTCAATCGTTTTTCAAGGTTATGATGCTTTGTTGAAAATAATTTAAAAACCTTACTCATTATATCTAATGAACTGCCAATAGTCTAGATTTAAGGATTCATCATTGGTTTTATTATTTTTACTTGAGCTTTTCTTTTTGATTGATGATGTGTTCACTTGATGATTAATATACTAATTAATGGTTGGAAGATGGTAGCGATCGCTAAGTTAAGATAAAAGTTAATATACAAATGGCGGAATAAGTTCTAATTAATTTTTTGACCTGAACTGAGCAAAATTATTGAATTTGATGACTCATTTTTACTTTCAGCCTCTGGTGTTTTAACTTTGATCCTTTTTTTAGACACAGCAAAAGTGGTGTGTCTTTTATTAAACCAGGCCTCTGCTATCAGAACAGTCAAATAACTAAGAGCCTTGCAGCATTACATAGTGGGGCCCGATGGCCCCAGTTGCCACCACATCACCACCATCAGCCTCCATCTTCCAACAGCCTCCAGATCTTTTGGAGCTATTTTCTGGTACACAGGGTTTTGGTACGAGCTGCCAGGGTGCTATCATGACAGCTGCCATTGCTTAGACAGAATTAGTGAGATAAACGCACCCATAGAGAGGGACAGAGGGGCCCCGTTGTTGTCCAGATAAGTGAGGTGAAGTGAGGCTAACCCCTAATGAATGGGGATGGGAGAGAAACCACCAAGTTATTCCAACTGGGAGCTCTCACTGCAACTTCTGAAGAAGAGCTGGATTTTATAATGAGGTTTCATCAAAAGAGGAGGGAGAAAATGGTCATTAATCTTTATAAGAAGAACAAATTCTCAAATGTCCATGTTTACCCACACAGTTTATAAAAAGATTGGCTACAAAGGATGTTAAAGTAGAATTAAAAAGGATTATTAAATCAGCTTATCTGGGTTGTGAGCTTTATCAACAAAACATCATTCAAAGATCCAAGTTGAGAAATTATCTTTCCACATTAAAACATGAGCACTGTAAAAAACTGTGTGTGGTGGTTTCAGGATGACTGTTTGTGTGAATTCAAAAGGCAAAAGGAGCAAAGGGAAAATAGACCTTCAACATCTAAATAAAGTGTTTGATGACTGCTGCTGTTAAAACATCCCACCAATCTCTAGAGGGATTTAGCAGTCTGGGAACACAACACCAGGCTAAATGACTGAAGATTTGTTGTGTCATATATATAGACCCACATCCCTACTGTGGCACAGAGTGAAGAGACAGCGAAAATGAGTATAGGAGGTTTTTAATCGTCGTCATAAATTCAGAGTCAGGGGACAAAGTGACCACAATGATCACAGAGATGTGCACAGGAACAAAAGCAGCATAATATTGTAGTTTTTAGAAATTAAAATGTTGAGAACCATTTAAATGTTTATGATCCATGCAAGAGTTTTACCTATGCTTTGATCTTCAAATGAGGAAAAATACATAAAACACAATTTCACTTGTGTATCCTTTATTATTTTCTATGCTTTAATGTACTTGAAGACAATCAGGTTCGAGCTACAAATCCTCCTGTTGATACCGAAAGATATCATTTTGAGAATCTCACTCATGTCCGTCTGATTTCACAATGAATGATGAGACTCGGCCTGCACAGTCAGTCTATATGGGATAAATATATAAATAGCTCTTAATCATTGACATACCTTTGCTATACCGTTGACTTACAGTTTAGCCCAAACATGAGTTCTGGCCTATTTTTGCTTTTGCCTCTGCAGTAAAATGGACCAACAATGCAGTATTGTGAGGAAATATTAATCGAGTTATTACTAATTCTGCAATCTTTCTATCTACCACATGATCCTCAACCTCCAGGAAATTATTAGAATTAAATCTTTCAACAATTTTGTTTATTTGTTTGTGGAAGTTGTTGTGTGTATCAATGAAAAGAGTCATATGCTGTTTACATTTGGGCCTGCTGATAAGATTTCAATGCAACATAATTTTTTTTTATAATAAGAGCCAGTTGAAGCAGCAATTTAAGTTTACATAAGGCTTCATTTTACCCTCACTAGTTTTACTTTTACTGGCTAGGACCCCAATCCAATTACAAACAACAATAAAAATCATGTGTTTAGAGATTACTGTAGCTAGCTGATGGTTTCTGCTTCAGCAGATCTCAGGACAACCACAAGCAACACAGGCCACAATTTTCTTGTGTCTTATTTAATTTAAACAGTTTGTTACTGACAAGAACATCCTGTTTATGGCAGAAATAGATAATTCATGAAATGTAAAGTCATTGACCTTATTAAAGGTGTATCCTAAGTCCAGTACTTTAGCGATAAGAGATGATAACAGTATTTTAAAATTTAATGTAGCAAAAAAATACTAGAATAAAGTATAATAAAAATACTACTGCAGGACATGTCGGTGACTTTAATTCACACTCTTTTAATGTAGATACACAGTATATGTACTAAATAGTTCTTATCATAACGTTGTGTTGTTTTTTCCCCAGTCTCTTTGCAAAACTAAGCTGACCTTGAATTGAGTTAAGCACTTGGAAGGGGGTAAAAATCCTATTGTCTAAGAGTTTTGTTTTTTTTTCAATTTCAAGGCATGCATTTAATGTAGGCACAATTATCACACAAATCTTTAAATCAGTCCTCAACGACTTCCTGTTTTACACTCACTAAGCTGCTGGTATACTCCATTCCCACAGTGGGAGCCCAAAATGATTCTGTCCTTCTTCATCAGTTCTAATTGTCCACGTGGGACCTTCAATATGACGCAGCGCGTTCTTTAAAGTCAGTTGCTGGGATCCATTTCAACTTGTTTGACGGGTTGCAGCGCAGTGAAGTTCTTCCAGGGGGATCATATCGGATCTTGGATGACCCGGAGAAATTCCAGTCCAATTGGTTGCTGTGGCATTAATGATTAACAGTCCACTGGTGATGATGGGGTCTGCCTGGCTTGACCTTTCCACATGGCTGTATTTGCAGCAGAAGTAAGCACCAGGCTTTAGCCTTGCAGTGCCCAGACAGCTGCAGTTTATCCCCTGGCCTTAGAAGCTGGGTTGGAGGCCTCTATCCAAAGCACAATGTGGGGTCGAGATGAGTCTGTGCCTGCTGTACACAACTGAGCAAAAGCTGGAGGTGGGGGGGTCAAGGATTGAGCCTCGAGTTATTAATTAGACCATATGTTTGAAGTTAAATGAACAGAAATGATAACTTGTGTTAAATACACTGTAATTATTGTAAATTATTCAATATATGCATCATTATAAGTATAAAATGTTGTGAATATTTAATTCAAGTCTTTAAAATTCCTCAAGTGAAAAGTCCTTTTGTTTTTAAAAAAAAATTGGATGCATGAATTAAAGCATGCCACATGTCTGGGGCAAAATAATTTAATCAAACCTTTTCAAGTTTTTTCCTTGGCACAAAAGTCGTCTGTCATTTGACTTCAATTTGGCCTACTACAGAAACAAACTACAAACAACACAGATTCCTTTTTTCCCCGATTCTTTACAGTGTTGCAAAGCCATGCAAAATTTAACCACAAATTCAAAAGTTCTTGTTGTCCCTGTCCCACATTAACATATGGAGGATCTACAGCAGCAACTATGAAAAAGCATTATTTAATACAATACAATACAAAAATACAATCATTGCCTCACAGTTGTCTTCCTCCTCAAACCAGTCAAGCTGCAATTTTCATTCATGTCTGACTCATATTATAGATGAAATAAGGACTCTAAAGGGATTTAGGAAATTGTTTTTAGTGCAGTTGTGGATGTAAATGGAAGGTAACACTATAAAAAATGCATAATTACAATTTCCAGTGAGAAATGTGTTGATTTTAATAAAAGACTGTTCTCACAGAGGAGTGCAGAGGACTGATTGAGAGCTTTGATTGGCTCCCAAGATTAGTCTTGGTAATGATCCAGTAAACAGTGGATTCAGTATCCAACCGAATGTGAAATAAGGTCAGAATTCCCCCTTCTGTTCTTGAGTTATACCAAGAAAGTCTATCAAGGTGTACATTAGAAATTACGTTCACAAGAATGGGTCAGACACAGCAAAAAGAATACCACTGGCCACAGCTGTCAGCAAAAATGTCCTTATCTACACTGTCTTACCACAACAGAATAAACAAGACTAAAAGTTCAAAGCCCTGCAAGTGCAAGTCTCCATACGACACTGCAGTGTTTTAAGCTAAATGCTCAATATAAAAAATATGACCACAATGACAGAGTTAACATGCTAATCTATAGAATCATTTTACCATTTACTCCATCTTAGTTTAGTAAGTTACCAAGTTAATATGTGTCTATAAGTTTATCAGGGGCTGGTGGAAATTTCTGTTTTGTAGCTCTTTTACATTTTTTGTCTCAGTTGTTAAAAGTTCTGACTGGATAATTTTGCTAGATTAAGAGTTAATTTATTACCAAGGTTCTTACAATCAATCCTGGGTGGAACATGAATGTGTGCATCACATTCTAACGACAATCTGTACAATTTCACTAAATGACCACATATATATCAACCAATCAGGGGAGCAACAAAGTCAATAGGGATGCATCCTTTGGGGACTGTACACATGGCTGTACAATTTTAAATGACCATCATGTAATGAAATACTAAATATCTGAGTCTCGTCCAGAGCAGTAGCTTAACTGTTAGCATGTGGAAGGCTCTTTCTTTGCACAATACGAAACATAAAAACATGGAAAACTGTACATGTGTATGCAAAAACACAACACAACACTTTGTGATGCATTGGCCTCTTTATGGGGGTCCACAAATAGAGCCCTTGAATCTAGTGACGCATTTTCTCACTGGAGGGTGTCCAGAGACCACCAGGTCAAGAAAACCTGCTTAGACAGAGGGTGTGTGTGTGTGTGTGTGTGTGTGTGTGGGGGTCAGGGGGGGGGTTGCCCGGGGTTGATGGATGGTGGTGCCGTGGTGTGAACAAGAGACTATGGGGTTGCAGAAAATAGTGCTACAGTTTTCTTAGAAACTATGTGGGTGTCCATCATTGCCAGGCCTGGATACAGCACCCGACGCACTGGAGGTTTGGGACTGAAAATGTGAATGTGTTTTCCCCTGTGAGGCAAAATATAGGAAGGCAGAGACAGACGAGACATACAAGACAGAGACAACAACCGTTGACATTTGACCCCTGGTGTCGCACATATGTATGTGTGTGTCTGTGCATGTGTTTACATATGCCTGTGTGTGTGTTTGTGTAAGTGTGTGCATGTGTACATATGTGTGTGTTGTGCAATATTATGATAACGATAACCAAAGATTTCTCTGAAGGAAAACAGAAACTGAGAAGAATGACTTGCTTTCCTCCAGGA
The DNA here is from genome assembly GCA_029783725.1 of Acanthurus tractus. Taxonomy (NCBI): domain Eukaryota; kingdom Metazoa; phylum Chordata; class Actinopteri; order Acanthuriformes; family Acanthuridae; genus Acanthurus; species Acanthurus tractus. The sequence continues at coordinate 7,742,570 of JAQNCA010000005.1, read as the reverse complement.
AGCTGGATGGGGAGGAATGATATGATCAGACTGTTGAAGGGGAAAACAAAAATATTAGTAGGATGAAGTAAAATCTCAGTGAGTGCATGAAAAACTGGGTGAGTATATGAGAGGGTGAAGAACTCAGTGACCTTAAAAGGCCACATGGTTTTGCTGGTGACTGAATGAGCAAATGAAAGGCCTTGGGGTTATCTCTGTGAAGCGCCGCTGTATTTTTAGATCATTTAAAAAAAGATTTCCTGCCCCCCCCCCCCCCCACCCCCGCCTTCAGTTGCTCCTCCCCTTTTTTCAATTAGCCCCTGATGGGTGGAGTAATGCAATCAGGAGTAACTACCGCTTGCACAGCCTCGTCTCTCAGTCTGCCCCAGACTCCGCACAGGCACACACTCCTCAGATAGGAAGGTAAGACTCAACTCTGTTCAGCTGCTCCACTATCCATCCATTCACTCGTCCATCTTTCCACCCATTTCGTCCTTTTCGCTGGTCTTCATTCACCATTCACCCACCATTCTCTGGGACACAGCTGCCCACTGTGCCCTGGCCTCCTCCTACCTGCCTCCCACACCCGCCTGCTCATGTTCTCCCTCTCTTTCCACCTGCACAGTACCTTCACTGTTTAACCACCTCTTCTTCTCTCCCCACTGTCTGTCCTCCTGTCTTTCTCAGAGACAGAGCCTGACCTTGTCTTTTGTAAGATCATTCTATCATTTATTGGGATCCAAAAAGGTGACAAGCCAGAGCTTATTTCTACCCCTATTTCTTCCTTTCTCATCACTTCCCTTCAGCAATCTTGTGTTGAAAAAGGTTTCTGCTCCTCACTTGTTTTTACACAATGGTAACTTTCATTCTGGCAAACTGGTTTGTTTTGTTTGCTTTTTTGTACATTTATAGCATTTGATGTGATGAAATTTTTTATAGTGTCATGTAATATCAAAAAAAGTATTTTCTCATACAACAACTGAGGGATTTGAAAGGCTCCTAAAAAGTTCTTTATATAGTAGATAAATATAGTATATAGAGAAGTATACATACAGTGGCTTGTCATTTTAAAGTAGATGGAGGAGGTCAGGTTAAACTGCAAACCATCAGGTTTATTGCAAACAGATTTGGTGTGAAATGTAATCCAGGATTTAATGGGAACATTCTCGATTTAGATCCTAATTTGATTTAAGATTTTATTACATTATCTGCTAATGAAGTTATTGTTAGTGTCTCATTTGTACCAATTTAACGGACTGAGATTTCCTCCAGCATTGTTTCTTTGGACACAAAAAAATAAAGCTGTTTACAGGTCTCTATATCAAAGAAAGTGCTGTTTATGGTTTGTTTTTCTTTATACAGTTGGAAAACATTTTATAGGGCAGTCTGATCTTTAAAGGTATGAAAAGAAAGTTGTGGACTTAAAGGGTTTTGAGACATACAAAAGACTTTCATTCAACTGGAAAAATTGCTGCAAATATATCTATAAGAACAAGACAAATTTAAAACGACATGGTGACATGCTGGAACTTTCTGGTGGATTGACCAGGCTGCATGGTGGTCAAACATTTGCCATCTCAGTTTGGCATCAAGCGATTTGCACAGAGAGACTCCCAGATGAGCTGCATCAAAGAGACCAGAGGAGCTGGGAAACAGCTGCCTGACATGTCAGAAGAGCTGAAGGTTTTATGTGGGGCATTTCAGATTATCCTTTTTTTATTTTTAGGAGTCAGATAAATCCTTATATAAGCTAGGTGAGTCATGGTTGGAGAAACAGACAATGAGGGAATGTGGGAGGGGTTTTGGGCTGAAAGGACGGGCCAGATGAAATGTCTCAACTTCAGCCAGATGAAAGATACTGAACCCCTGAACGTCAGGAATAACACGAATCAGTCACAGATCTCATGTTGGACCACTGAGATGAGAATGTAAGTTGATCCCAAATACAGAAAGGTAGAGAAGTCCTGCCAGTAAAAAACAGAGGAGTAAGACCAAAAGAGATTATTCTAAAACAGATATTCAGGAAATAAAAGAAAGCATAAAATAATAGAAAAAGGAGAAATGTAAAAGAGAAGATGATTTTTTTATAGTCCCCTTATATGCTGCCAAATATTTGCTGAGGATCAACAGGTGTATAGTCACATAAATAGTCGAGTGTGTTTAAGTGACAAACACAAAACCGATGGTGGTGTATTAATTATCGTGTGTATTGGGGCACTGAAACATGCCTTTACTTTTTTTTTTCACATCGCAAACACACTCATATTACTCATAAAGACACATAAACACACACTCAAATATATAGCCTAAACTATCCTCGGTCAGCGGAGGGTAAGGGTGTTTAAGCACAGGTGGGATAACCAGGGGGCTTGCCAGGCAGACCACAAAACAGCTGCCAATTGTGAGCAGCCATTATTACGAGTCATTCCAGACCCACTTAAACACTGACACACACACACACACACACACACACATACACAAACACCCACGCACACACATGGATGATGACAAGGGATACTGTGCTCTGGTGCTGACAGCTGGACGTGACGTGATGGACGGCTCAGTGTACAGTGGCGTGCAACGGGCCAAGAGTCGACTGTCTCTAAGCAGGACTGATAGCAGTTATTTATATCCTCCTCATCTGTCACCTCCTACTTACAAGAACAAACTGAAGGACCGCAGAGAGATGAGAGAGGGAGATGAAAGTGTTAAAATGCCACGCGGAAAAAACTTGTAATGGGAAAGATCTAGAAAACTTTCTTAGAATTTGTGATTTCCAAGAAACTGTTCTCTGCTGAGTGTCAGTGTCACTGCAAAGATGTATTTGCCCCAAAAAAGAAAGTTACTCATCAAATCTTTTTTTAAGCTTTTTGTTTTAATTGTGTCACTTACTTTTGATAGAACTCTTCTTCTCCTCTTACTTCAGTTTGTCTTTGTCCCTTCTTCTCTCTCTTAGGCGACTGACAAAATGTCAGAGCGCTACGACTGCCACTACTGCAAGGAGTCCCTGTTTGGGAAGAAGTACGTTCTGAGAGAGGAGAATCCCTACTGTGTGAAATGTTATGAGAGCCTGTACTCCAACACATGTGAGGAGTGCAAGAAGCCCATTGGCTGCAACTGCAGGGTAGGAGATCATGAGCCCTGACATGCCCCTTCTGTGGGTTTCTGTCTTGAACACTAGCTATCATCAAAGTCGGCCTTGCTGTAACTATCAATATGCTTTTTCTGTAGGATCTGTCCTACAAAGACCGTCACTGGCATGAGGACTGTTTCAAGTGCTTCCAGTGCAAGCGCTCGCTGGTGGACAAGCCCTTTTCCACCAAAGATGAGCAGCTCCTCTGCACTGAGTGCTACTCCAATGAGTATTCCTCCAAGTGCCACGAGTGCAAGAAAACCATAATGCCAGGTAAGAAGAACACAGCAAAGAGACAAACAAGACCAAAAATAACTAAATGTTTACTGTTTCTTGACTCCAAAACACACATTTACAGTGTTTTTAATTCTAACAAATTGTGGTTCCCTTGCATGCCTTTTTAAACTCCTTTCATTTCCCTCCTTGATGTTTCTCTTAAGGCTCCAGGAAGATGGAGCACAAGGGGAATAGCTGGCATGAGACTTGTTTCACCTGCCAGAGATGCCAGCAGCCAATCGGCACCAAGAGCTTCATCCCCAAGGAAAACCACAACTTCTGTGTGCCCTGCTATGAGAAGCAGTTTGCTATGCAGTGTGTGCACTGTAAGAAGGTAGGAAACCCACATAACTGTGACGTGTGCTTCTCAATTTTTATCCATTTTCGCTGAGAGAACCATAATTATACAACTTGTCACTTTTGTTGCCTCTTATTAGCCCATCACTACCGGTGGGGTGACCTACCATGACCAGCCCTGGCACAAAGACTGCTTCCTGTGCACCAGCTGCAAGCAGCAGCTGTCTGGCCAGAGATTTACCTCCAGAGATGACTTTGCCTATTGCCTCAACTGCTTCTGCAACCTTTATGCCAAGAAGTGTGCCTCGTGCACCACCCCCATTAGTGGTAATCATATCTATCAACACATTAGTCCCCTTGAAAGTTAAAATACGGGGAAAATTCAAAACATGTGTCTGAGTTATTTTACTTAGTCTTGTTTTTGACTTTTAGGCCTTGGAGGCAGCAAGTACATTTCCTTTGAGGAGCGCCAGTGGCACAACGACTGTTTCAACTGTAAGAAGTGCTCTGTGTCCCTGGTCGGTCGCGGCTTCCTCACCGATCGTGATGATATCATGTGCCCAGAGTGCGGCAAGGACATGTAATTCAATCTGACAGACGAGGGATACTCCTGACTGAATAACGATGTTATAACTGAGGATCTACAGATATATGATAAATACTATCAAAGCACATCATCATTACTGCCTAACACTGCTTTGAATGTACATTGTTGTATGCCATTAAATCCAAACTACTAACAGTGCTTTTTGAGTTAAGAGTTTAAGTTAAATGTTCACTCTTTGAGAAGTTATAACAAGCAATCAAACAGACATTTCCTTATGAAAGAGCAAGATGTTTTCATGTCTGTATGAAGCATCCTGATAATCTACAGTATTAATGTGGACAATCTGCTTTGAAGTGAAATAATTGCTGCTTTGCGCATGGACTTACTTAATGCTGTAGCTTGAAGTGGAGGTTTTGCAAATGAGTTCTGCTGTTACAAATATACATAATAAAATTGTCTTTTCTCACATAATTCTTACTGTAGCTGTGCATTAAATCACATAAATTTAAGAATTTACCTGCAAAAAAAATAGTGTCAAAATATGTCACAGTTTTTAGCAGAAAATGCATACACACTAAATACAACAGTTACGGCAGATTTGTGAGACCTTAAGAGGAGCTTTGATTTTTTTTTTTTTTTTACCACAATACTGGTTTAAGAGCACATGGAGCACCATGCTTGTTACTGGCATATCAAATATGGGTCACAAAGTTAATGACTTTTTCTGTAATTAAATCAACAAAAGTGATTCTTGAGATAGAGACTTTATTTAAAAAAATGTTGGTACAAACATGACAGTAGATTCGTTTGAATCTTGTTCCTGTGTGTTTTTGATGAACTCTGTTTATGTCCATTTCAAGGAAACTGCAAAGTCTACTTATCCATGATAACAAATAAATCCTCTTCAAAAAGACAGTTTTCCTGGCTCAGCTCATATTCCTTTCTGCTGTCTGAAGTATTAAAAGCTGATTTCTAAATAGTCAATCGAAGTTTGTTTCCTCTGTTCAAAGTGGTTCTTTAGCAGTGGACTATGAACTTGTATATAAAAAAATCTTTCATTTCACTTTAGTGGGCAACACAAACCACACATCATACTAATATTTAAAAACCCCTGAACAACTTGTGAAACAGCTCTGAGGTCTGAATGCAGCCAAACCTCAGTGGAACGGACTTCAATGAAAAATGACTCCTACTACCAGTTCAAAATTTAAACATGAGCTTCAGCCTCTAGCCTGCGGCTTTTGGGTTTATTTTACTTTACTTTTACAAAAGGTACACCAGGGAACAACTGAATATTTTTGAATATTTTAATATTTGTTACCTCACAACTTTTTCAGAAGTTATGTCCATCATATGAGAGTGTATAGCTTTTGTTTGCAAATCTGTCCATTCAAGTCACAGTACTACTAGTTACAACATGTGAAACAAAGCCTGAACAACAAACTCTCATTTGAAAACCAGTGTAAGAGGGCCTCTTTATCAAAGCCAACTCCTGCACAGGAATCAACCATCACTTCCCTAAAGGTTATTTCAAAAAACAAAAGTAGTGCTGCTGTTTTTCCTGTAGGTCTCCTTCTGTGGGGCTGGAGGAGTGCTGCTGATTATTGATGGTAAGGGCACTTGAGGTTGTGGAAAGCAACAAGGAAGCTTGCGACTTCAAATGCAGGAAGATCTTCGGAGCACCAGCCCACCCAGTCAGCTCTCAGAGCGGAATGAGAGCTGTGAGGTGGCCTCTACACACAGGTGAAAAGGAATTCATTCCCTTTTGTGATTCAGTCAGTGGGACTATGATAGGAAGAGCACAGGCAGTGGGCAACAACTTTTGGTAGGAGGGGAGAAGTCTGTCCTCTGGAGCCCGAACTCCCATCAGGTCTGTGCAAACACAGATCAGAGTTCAGGGCCATGTTACATGCTGGATCTTTTTCTTCACCTCAGGAGACTTTACTGCATCCTGAAGGGACAGAAGACAAAACATCAACAGGTTTTACAAAATGCGATGTACTGCAAATTCTTGCTGATCCATAAATGTATGGATTCATAAGTGCTTGCTGTTGGAAGCTTTTTGGTTTTGCACAGACTGAAAAGATTTGAATCGTAAATATGCTTTTTTTTCCTGACAGTTAAGGTAATTTCCACATGATTTAATCCATGATTACAATTTCTTAAAGCTGAAATACATATAACAGAGTTCATTGCAATGTGGGACTAATTCCTGCCTTGTTTTAAACAAAACATTTTGCTCTTATAGTGGTACATTTACATCTTCTTTAGAAAATGATTATAGCCAGCTTTAAAGAATATCTCTTGTGAAATAATCAGCTACAACAATGTGTTTCATACGAGAAACACAGAATGCTAACTGTTAACATTGAATAACACACAGTCTACACACTGTACACACATTCTGTGTAATGTATGACTGAGGTGACACAGCAAAAGGTTCCTACCGAGCTGTTGGCCTCTTGTTTGAGATTTGACTGTGTTTCAGAGCTGCGATGTATAGACGAGGACGAGGAAGATGTGTTTCCAGACAGCCTGCGAATGGGGTTGGACAAGTTTGCAGCAGGGGGAGGCTTTAACCTGTCAGTAACTCCTGCTGAGATGGTGGCTCCCTCTGGTTTCTTGACTTTTAGTGGGCCAGAGTGAGAAGAACTGCCATCAAACACAATCAGAGGCCTTTTTCTATTGTGGTCATTACTGGAACTAGAGAAAACCACACAGAAATAAACAATGGTTAGAAACATAATTTAATATTTGCTAATACATTTGACACACACTCACTAGATTTTTCTGCAAAATGTTCTGTAATAGCAAATTTACAGTGTCTGAGGCACAGAGGTCACAATGTGGTGAAACAGCCTCCAGTATAATGAGCGTCCCCTGTCTGACCTGTGACCGGCTGGTGTTTGTCTCCCTCGGCTCCTCTCCATCCTCTTGCCCCAGCGGCTGTTGGGCAAAGTCCTCTGCGGCAGCGGGATGACGTGCCGGAGGAACAGCTCTGTGAGCCGGTCGCGACTCTCACAGTCTCTGGTATTGACATGTTTCTGATTTACACACACACACACACACACACACACACACACACAAAAACACTTTTAACTGGGTTCACATGAACTAATATATTATTAACGTTAGTGAAAGTCTGATGTTAAACTGGACGCTGCTGATGAAAAACTGCTGCTGACTGTTAGCCGGTATGCTAACATTATGATGTTATTCCTCAGTTTCCTTTAGTTGAATAACAATTTCCACGTTTAATTTTAACATTAACTCACCTCACTTAAGATTAGCTGCATAAACTCTTGAGACAACAGTTCGGGATGTAGTAAAAGATCCACATCAGAAGTAGTACCAGCCTTTCTATCTTGTCCCGTGGAAGTCGCCATATTTGATGTTCAACGTTTCCCAGCATGCACCGCGTCAAAACAAATTCAGTAGAACTGTGCTCGATTTTGTGGAGTAATGGCATTATATTGTTTTAATACTGATTGTTCTAAAAAAAATATCACATCTTATGTGCTTTATTATAAAAAGTACTAACCCCGCTCTGATTTAAAAAAAAATCCCTGCTCGGTAGTGATTTAAAACTCCATTCTCTGTGTTGTGTCACCACTTATCTTTATGTCCCCATCTATGAATTATGCTTCCTGCAATGGATGATAATATGTTTCACATCTTTAAGGGTGATACACCACTGACTTGTTTGACTAGTTCAGCTTTTCCCTACAGTCTTGGACTTGCTCTCTGGCCTTAGAAAAAGGTCAAAGCTGATTTTTGCTATAATAAAGATAGTATAATAATGCCTCCCTTTATCATCTTTGTCCC
>JAQNCA010000005.1:7711244-7727466 GCA_029783725.1 Acanthurus tractus | reverse complement strand
TAATAATAATAATAATAATAATAATAATAATAATAATAATAATAATAATAATAATAATAATAATAATAATAATATAGATAAATAAAGAAACGTAAATACAAATATAAAGAATTAAAGCAATACAACACATTTTTTAAAACCATTTTTGGTTTTCCTTTTCTTATAACAGTAAGCCAGCAAGCACAAAACGAAGAGCCTGATACTGAAGCTGCTAAATGGACTAAAGGCAGCATTTATTTTATTATTTACATTGGCTTTGTCCTCTGGGACACGTCAGATTGTTCTCTGTGAAAAAGGCCTATGGACTCAGTCATTGTTTTGCACCGCTCACTGCGAGAAATCTCATGCAAACAACCATAACCAAAACATAGACGACATCGCTGAGAAAATCTAAGTTAACATGCAAAAAGAGGAATAAAATTATCTCAGCGTATGATCACTAACACAAACAGTTCAAAGGAAATGATCCCTGCAGTGATTGTGGCTTCATTCTTCCACAAAACATCTTATAGGCCATTGCACAGGGTTGCTGGATGTTGCCAAGGCAACAAGGTCACCTGATCCACAGCAACAAGCAGCCCATCATCTCCTCTGACCAAAAAAAAAATCTGGATCCGTTTTGTTTACAACTTTGGACTTTTTTAGGAATAAAAAATTAAACTTGTGCAACATCTCACTTGTACAAAATAAATATTTGTCGACTGTCAGACATGAAGGCAGAAAACACAAGCAGGCTTGTGTCTGACCTTGTTTTGTGCCAGTACATTCTAGACATAATCAATAAAGCAATCAATTATGTAAAATGTAAGAAACAAATCTTATGTTAAAAAAAAAACTGAGGTACATGAGGTAACAAATGAGTAAAATGGAATCATGTTGCCCATTTGACATAAAACTAAACTGCAAGGCAATAAAATGCTTTAAAAATTGAACTTTAAAAAAATAAAATCTAAATTTTAAATTTCCAAAGGATGAGGTCCAAATTATGTTCAGATAAGGACTGATTATCTGGGTGTTAAGAGACTGACGACAGAAACAATTGAAAATTATTACAGACCGAAAAAAAAACTTACAAAAAAGCATAAAAGGTATGTAACTTCAAATGACAGATCTCCTATCATTAAATGCCAAATTAATTAGAAATAAATCGAGCTCAAGATAAATCTGTATTTCACATTGTTCACATTCGATGTGATACTGTAATTCATTTCTCCCCTATATTAACCATCCATCCATTGATATTTAAGAGTCTTTACGCAGCGCCACCACTGAGTCTGTACAATGTGTTCTCCCATCTCCATATGAGAGTGTTTTTCTCAATCTTAGGCTGCTCTCCCCTGTCTGCATCACTGTGTCAGCAGAGGACAACAAGCCAAAGCGTAAAAATCTCAGATACACCGAGAGCATCAGAGACCAAATACTGTGTTTTTCCTCTCAGCAACGAGTGGGGGGTTAAAGCAATAAAGCAACACATCTTTTACGCATCAAGCAGACAGAAACATTCCTACCTTCATGATACATCCACTGTCAGGTTTCATGCTCATCTCTGGTTGAGTCAGGCCGCTCTGTCAGCGCGTTTGTCTCCATGTGCATGTCGAGCTTTTCCCAAAATATCCCACTTTGAACATTTTACTGATGTATCGATTGCTATCATCGTGCCGCCTGCGGATGATGCTGACGCCAGACGAGCAGGTGGCAGGAGGAGGATTTAAAGGAGCAATGCGGCGAAATTTCCCCCATTTGTTTGGAAGCTTCTTCTGCACAAACATCTAAATTCAATAATGCGCAACCGTCTTACTATCAAATCAGTACATATATATAAAAATAAAAAGTGTTAACACCAAACAACACCGCAAATAAAAAAGAACGATCAAATTACTGTAGCATTACTGATACACAGCTGTTTATTGCAGATATCATTTAATCTTACATCGGACAAACACCTGTAAAAAAAAAAAACAGACATTTTTTTTATTTTATAAGCCTTAATTGAGCCTTCATTTCCAAGTTTACTGATTTCTCATCATCACTATTATATATCTTTAGTACTATAATTAGTGCAAAAACCAGACTCACTCTTACATGCACTGCCTCAAACACCAAAGCTTGGATTCTAGTTTTTCCTCTAGAATTGGTGCATTGGTTTACAAATCATCATATTTTTTAATTCATCCATCTTAAAATTGAAAAACATTTAACTTTTATTTTGTGTCCCTTAAAATTCAGAAACATGCATTCATTGTTTTGTCCAGGAGGTGTCAGCATTGTACCACACATCCATTTGGCCCTTTGTTGTTGAAAGCATTTGAGACACTTTTGTGTTGGTATGTTAAGGTTTTTGAAATACTTTTTGCAATTCATTTCAAGTAAAACATATTAAAGTTGCAGCATCCATATTTCGAGCATCACATACTCATAAAGATTGCACAGCAACAGCTTTAAATCAATATATTGATCAAATTTTTACATTGTCCCTTGAACAGGACACCACACATCAGTGAAATCAGTGACAATAAGTCCAGATATAAAGAATATTATAAACAGAGATACACAGATTTTTCTTAAGGTAATTAAATTGTAATTAATTTTGATTTTCCATACAAAAAACAGTGTATTCTCAATCTTTACACACGGTTACGTTCAAACACTTAGCATGCAGGCGGAGACTCTTTTCGGGCATGCTTGTCTAAATTGGCATCATGCCATGTGTTGAACATGCCCATCAAACGAGTTCCACTCCACCGGGCTGGCACATGCATGCTCGTCACGTTCAGTGGCACCCACACATCTCTTTTTCTAGTCGGAGAATTCATTTCCCTGTCCATTATTCCACAGATGTTTGCTTTAATTTCTTCCTGACGGAGAGACTTTGGTACTCCATCATTCAGCCAAAAAGGCAAACACAGGCAAAGTGAAAAATGTTCGCCACTAAATCAGAATATTCAGGAGAAGCAACAATATTGACTGAGTCTTGTACAGTCAGTGTTTGTGTTAAATTGGACAAATTCACACGTAAATATATTGACATTTCAACCACCTAAAAATATACTTTTAGGGTCTTTTATTCAAGCTTCAGCCTCCAGGAAGAAGTGATGTGTATCATGAGTTTTCACACTGCATGAGCCACAGTGTGTTAATCAGTGCTAGACTTGAGTGGTTAACCAATCTCCACTATGCGACAATAATTAACACCAAACAGTGGGAACTGATAATGAGCAACCCGTAGTGAAATATTCTTAGATCAAAACTTTGTTGTTGTGAAATGATCCTATGAATCGGTGCAGCTTTTTGTCTGTTGTGAGACACAAACAACAAGAGCTGGAGAGGGGATTATCATGCAATAATTGCTTTATGTAAAGTACCTCCGAACAAGGCTTAAAGAGCAATTATGAGCAATTATATTAGCAGTTTTTATTGGCGAGGGTAATCATTTCCTTGTTGTGTAACTACAAACTGAACTCAGTTTCAATGATGCAGGAAACAATACGACAATGAAGAATAATACTGAATGCATGATGCACATATATGCACGAGCACTGAACACACATTTCACTGTCAACACAAGCACAGACACACTTTCTATGAGCTTTTCATTCAGAAGTTTGAGGCTCAGGTTACTGTAACATCATCAGCTTGTACCTTTAGATCCCAGCATTAATATTCAGGGAAGACACCTAACGTTGTGCGATGACAAAACCCCTTTAAAGAGCTTTTTATCCTCCAATTTCAGCCTTATCTCCCATCTTTACATCGCTAAGCTTTGAGGGGATCACACTGCAATCCTGCAAGCTTAGATTCTGCCTCCATTTTTTTTCAGAGAACTCAGGCTTTTTGCAGCTCAGCGGGAATACATCATATTAAGAGGCATGGGTAGACGATTACAGTGAGCCATGGTGCCACCTCTCCACCTCTGTGTGATATTAGTGCGGTTGCTGAGAGCATGCAGAAGTTTTTTCCTTTGCATTGACAGTGTGTGTTCAGTGTGTAAACTGGGATTGTTTTCATGACAAGCTGCTGCATATGTCTTGGCATATAACTTTTAATTAGGGACAGTCAAGGCAACGTGGACACTGTATAAGGTTTTTTTGCTAGGAATTGTTATAAAATGAGTTGTTTTTATGCTTAAAATAATGTGTTTTTTCTACTACTAGGCATTTTTTTAAATTTTGTAAATTATTTATTAGTTAATTTAACTTCCAGTGTTACATTTTTTTATGTTAAATGTAGTTTATGGCCTTCTGTATCTTTTTTGTTATTTCTTTGTAAGTAGAACATTGTTTTTTTATGGCAGTAGTTTGAGAAAATGACCAAAATAACTTTTCCACTTTTTTTTGGGACAGTAAAGTTAATTTCAAATCTTGAACCTTGTCATTTTTTAGTATTGTGATGGTCTGGTGAAATCGTTTTTTTTCCTGAAAAAAGTCACTTTGTCTGAAGCTGAGACACACAGTTCCACTCTCACTGTGCACTTTGAGCTCATTTATTCAAGAATCCTCTTGGATTTTTCAGGAAGTCGTATTTAGAGCAAGAAACAGAAAATGACTAGTGATGCAGGTGAAGCAGTCAAGGTGCTCTCCTCATATAATCTCGTCTTCCTTCAGCATGTTAACAGACTGAACATCGACCTGGAGTGACGACAGCTGAACAGACTGACGTGCAAGACTCATTCAGACTTCATTCCATTCATGCAGACACACAGCTATTTATAACTTACAAGGCCAGACTTTCCCTTTCCCCTTTTTCCTGTCAATGTTCACCCAAGACACACACACATACAAACACACACCTGGCACACTTTTCGATGTATATGTGCACCCATCTGCATATATATTTTGGAAATAAAGGTGAGATTTATTTTAGTTTTGACTTTATTAGGACTCATGTTGCTTCAAAAAGGAAAAAAATCAATCAAATTATTTCATTAAGATAACAAAAATGTTGCCTGCTGTTTTCAGTGCCAGTGTGGAAGCTTCTTGAAGACATCCAGCAAAAAATAAATAAATAAATAACCTCAAACTGTAATTAAAAAAGTAACATTTGTAGTGATGCATTAACTTCCAGGTTTGTTTTTATTCCTCTGTGTTCTCTCTAGTTTGTCTGCAGCTGCTGTACTGGCAGACCTTTGACCTGCCTTCAAGTTTCACTACAACCACTGCTCTTCCTCGGCTTTTTCCCTCAATTCCCCATGTTATCTTTATAATCAGTGAGACATTTGAACGTCAGCTCGTGTGCATTAGCGTATTACTGCGTCACGTTTGTGTGGATCAGAGACAGACAGAAGAAAAACTGATTGTTTGTCAGAGCCAGCATCCCGAGCTTCTCACTGCCTATCTGCCAAACCCATCATCTGTGGCAAAAGATCCGCTGCCTGGTGTCACTCCATCTCGCCATCACCTTGGCAACCGCTGCCGAGGTGAACTGCCAGCTGGGATGGCCGACCTCTGTTGGCTGCGTTCCACTGAGCTGCAGTCCATATTACTGCCACAGGATGTATGCGGCTGGACCGATACACAGCAAAACACACAGAAATGTGGAGAACTGACTCGTGTGATGTGTTCAATCAGAGGTTAACTCAAACAAAAGGCATCAAAAAGGGGGTGTGGTGTTGGCTGGTGGAAGAGTATTTTAATTGATGAGATATTATAAATTGTAATAATTTAATGAAGCTGCCAGGGCTGCAACTACTAATTATTTTAATGATTCTGCAGATTGATTTCTTAGTGAATCTTTCTATCTAAAAAGTGTTAGAGTGAAAGATGCCTGTTATAATTTCCCAGATGTCCTCCAATAGTTTGTTATTTCGACTAGCAGTCCAGATCTTAAATATATTTGGTTTATTATATGGCAAAGAGAGTAATCTAATTCTTACATCTAAGGCTCCGTTCATACCATGAGCCTTGGTGCTAAGTTCTGGTTTATTGCTAAAATCCTTCTTTTTTTTTGGTTTGGCTGCTTTCAGTATTTTGTAGCCTTTATCAGAGTACATTGTCACACAGAAGTAAACATGGAGGCCACTGAAGTCAGCATTTACAGTTTCATTTATAAGTTGATGGTCAGTGGATTCCAAGGACTGTATGAGCAGACAATATGGAGGAAAAGAAGAGAACCACATTTTTAAATGACTGCTTTTTTGTAGCAATGGCTGCTTTTCTTTACACAGAGGTATGTGTGGATGCAGAGTCAGAGCCGAGAGCACAGGGAGTGGTGGGATCATGACATGAATGGCTTTATGGAAAAATATTTTCCCCCCAAAAAATAGAATGTGACGACATCTATCAACACCTCTCCACAAGATTCTCACTGCAAGACCTCAGCTCAGGTGACGTAAAAGTTTTGTGAACACTGATATGTCTGTTCAGACTGAGGTCGCATTGAAAAAAAATTCTGATCTTGATTTAAGACTTGATTCCTTGTGACTTGTGCTGTTGACACCGTCATGTAAAAAAAACAGATCTGAGTCACATATGAGCAAAAATATCAGTGTGAATGTTACATAAGAAGCTGGAACCAATGAAGCTGCAAAGTTTGTCAGTTTTGAAAAAAGAGACTTTAACCATCATTTATCAAAAATAATCTGTCAACTGAGAAATATTTTTTTTTCACCTTGATCAATAAACTGATATATTGCGTTATAGAAGCTGCTTTTGAAGAGAAACTCAGGAAGATTAGCGTGAACAGTATGAATTTTTTTTTTAAAAAACTTTAATTTTATGTCATCGCAAAGCCTTTATTTATTGAATAATGTGTTCGTATCATCTTTAACTCTTATGAAAGTCAATTTAAATAAGCATTTTGGTTTATTTGACAATATCTATTAAAAGGAAGAAAACTGCAATTATATATAACTTTGTGTAACTATTTCACTGCTGAAGGTGTCAAGGAAAAAGATAGATAATGGTGTGTGTGTATGCCCACGCGTGTTTATTTGAGTGTGTGTGTGTGTGTGTGTGTGTGTGTAGGTTAGAAGGAATCTCAGTATCTCAGGTCTTAACACAACCTGGTTCTTTCCTTATGCCAAATTTATTAAATAATTAGTCTATTCCATGAAAATAAACACAGTGGAAAAAATAAATAGTACAAATCATCACACAGGAATACACAGCAGACTTACTTGTATATAAACTTAAGGGAATGTTTGCTATGAGGGAAAACACCATACTGGAATTATTGGAAATCTCTCTTTGACCACCTTAAACAGTGTCACAACATAAATTCACGGACACACAACACAAAAGTGAGAAACACATATGGAGAAAGATAGATTATTGCTCATTAAAAACAAATTAATGATGAATAAAGCGCATTAAATCAATTTCTCTGGTCTGAAAAACATAGCACAGTCTAGCCTGTGGGACATCAAAGCCTGCAGCATTACAGGGGAACTTTTGTTTTTAACATTACAGAGATATGGAAATAACTTTTTCTTTCTTTCAACTTCTTGGCATCGATTCGACAAAATGTCCATTTTGTAGGCTGTTTTGGTGAACAAACTGTCTTTAATAAACTTTAAGTTATTTTCTAGTCAGATTTTAGTTCAGCTTTTTTATTATTTTGTCCCAAAGTTTGATTTTATAGTGCAGAAAAATACCTGGCGATGCATAAAAGTAGACATAAAAGTAGTCCTGCTCTGTAATGAACTACGGATAATGTCTCTGTTGTGAGTCTTGACCGGCGTTTGGTTTAAGTTATTTTCACGTGTCGCTGTACATCCTCTTGCAGTCTATGGAGGGTGACGGCGTGTCGGGACCCATGCTGCCCACCTGTGAATACGCGTCCTCCGGGGTGCGAGGCAGTCCAGGCGGCGTCATGCGCTTCTCTTTCTGCCTGCGGTTGCAGAACCAGACCCTGACCACCTCCTTCTCCAGCTGCAGAGTGTCCGCCAGAGAGTTGATCTCCTGTGCGGATGGTTTGGGACATTTGAGAAAGTGGCTCTCCAACGCGCCTTTTACGCTCACCTCGATGGATGTGCGCTTTTTCCTCTTCCTGCCCTGCGTGGCGATCTTGTCGATGCTGGTCGGGCTCCCGGTCGTGGAATCGGCCTCCTCCAGCCACTTGTTCAGCAGAGGCTTTAGCTTGCACATGTTCTTAAAGCTCAGCTGAAGCGCTTCAAACCTACAGATGGTGGTCTGTGAGAACACGTTGCCGTACAGGGTGCCCAGCGCTAAGCCTACGTCTGCCTGTGTGAAACCCAGCTTGATCCGCCGCTGTTTGAACTGTTTGGCGAAATGCTCCAGGTCATCCGACGTCGGGGTGTCCTCATCTGAGTGCGGTTCGTGGCCCACTCCGTGATGCTGTTGATGGTGCGAGTGGTGATTATGGTGATGATGGTGATGATGATGGTTGTTGTGGTCCAGCTCCGGAGACTCTCCGCGCACCAACCCCGGGTGCATGAGGGTTTGTCCTGCGTGCGAGCTGAGCATCCCGTTGACTGAAAACCCGCCGGGCTGCGAGTAAATGAGGGACTGTTGCTGCTGCTGTCCCTCGGTGATGCTGATGTGCGTTGCGGAGGTGCCTCCCCAACTTCCTGGGTGCCCCTGATGGGGTCCCAAATGCGGGGATCTGTGGTGCAGAGCGGAGCCTGAGTGGAGGTCTTCCCTGCCAGCGTTTCTCTTTACGTCCTGCGGCTGGGAGCTGGGGGGCCACGGAGAGCCGGCCTCAACTGCTGCCACAGCGGCCGCGGCTGCTGCGGCTGCTGCGTGAGGCAACGATGTCACCCACTGGTGGGCATGGCTTAGCATGTGACCCCCGTTGCTCGCCACCATGGCTCCCTGCATGAAGTCGCTCTGCACCATCTTCACTGAAGGGTCCCCTCTGTATCCACTAGACACCGTAGTCACAGCGGTGCTGCCCGGCTGCATGCCACCACCCCTCCGATCAGAGTGAAGGACTGGACCAGATAAAATCCTACTGCTGGCCAGGTATGGACTCGAGGTAGCCGTCGCCATCCTCCAAAGCATAAATTGTAAGATGTGTTTCTCTGTTCTAGTGTTTAGTTAAAGTCACAATTTATTCTAAGCCATCGATAAATTAAGACTCAAAGGGATCGAAACTTTTGCGCTATCAGTGAAAAAGATGTGCCAAATCACTCCATAGAGGTTCAGATGACCATTTCAGTGATTGAGCAGCTTGTGCGTGCTGAGAGTTTTCATAGCATTCCCGCGCAAAAAACACTAGCCTTGAAAACTTTTCTCTATCCCGGTAGCCTCGCCGTGCGTAAATCCACAGATCTGGTGATTTGGGAGAACACCTTTGATACGCGCCACACCGATGAGCTGCTGGACAGCTCACTGTCAACACGCTCCTTCGTTATTAAAGCGATATAATTATATGACACAAATGAAAAAGACCCTTCGGTCCTTTCGGCAGCTTCTCCCACTAAACCCGCTCTGTCCGGTGAGTCCTCTACGGAGCGAGGAAGACGAGCATGTGTTTACGTTGTGTCAAGGCTGCGTATTCATCTTCCATCTCCATCCAATTACAGCAGAAAGACTCTGCAGAGCCCCCGCTGATTGGACGCACAGTCACAGAGGAGTTGCGTCTCCCTGTAGAGCCTCGGGTGCACAAAGTTGTTGCTGCTGCAAAAAAGCAACAATATGCTTGAAAATATTACAGTAAAAAAAGAAAAAAAGACAAAGACAGTTTAGAGTCCGGTTGTGCCTCCAATGACGCACTAATATAAATCATATGGTGAAACTGAGTAAAAGATCCTGCGTCAAAACAAAACTTTTCCAAAACTTTAACTCCAAAAAATATTATTATTATTATTATTATTATTATTATTATTATTATTATTACTTTTAAGTTTAAAAATTCATTCAGGTTGGTGATGCCACACAAAGTATTGACGCATAAACAGTAATATGACGTTATTTTATTTCTGAAGAAGCAGAGCAGCCGAGGTCTGTGTCAAGAATACTTAAGTCGGCTTTGGGTACACTGGGGGGGGGTTTATACGCCTCTTGCATCTTAATGTGCTCTCCTTTTCTTTCGGTAAAGAAAGGCCACATGGCGTGACGCGCAGCACTGGGGAGCGCCGAAGGTGCACAAACACAGCCACCAGTTTGATATTTCCATCTTCAAGAAAAAACAAAAACAAACCGGTTCTGTTGGTCGGTCAGTTTATGTATGGACCGTTAAATATACTTGTCATGCGGAATTTTCTGCCACGGCACTACCGCGGATTTAATGGCCTTTAGAGAGTAAAACATCGACTGAGACGCCTGAAGTTTTGAGACCGGTGGAGAGAGCCAGGTGCGGCCCAATAAATGTGCTAATTTATGTTTTTCAGTGGATTTGTCTTGGATCTCATCCAAAAAGGTAAAAGATAAATAGGCACAAAAATGCAGCATTAACGGAGGCATTTATAAAAGCATCTAAATGCATCTACCCTGCATTATGTTCAGGTATCAATTCCAAAGTTTTCTTTAGATTTTTTTTTCCTATTTTAGGGTTTAAGTTTGAAAAGTGTTTTGTAGAAATAGAAATATATGATTTAACACGAGTAGATAGCAGGTGTTATAACTCGTATGAGCTATTATTAGACTGTTGTAAAGTTTTGTATGGGGGTTAAAATTTATTCAAGTACTTTTAATTCACCGGAGATTCACTGAAAAATGCAGATACAAGTTTACTCTGAAAAACAGTTAAGAAATCTTTTTTGAGAATTGTTTTGGTAGAATGTTTAATTCTCCAAGTTATAAGCTAATTTCTGATTAAAATGAAAAAAAGGGGTCAGGAGGCTCTGCAGCATCCCTTCAAGAGTCCAGCGACCTTTCTTTGGGGACATTATAAAGCCCTGGGTTTGATCAATGATGGTGCAAAATGACACACACACCAACAATACAACAGCTCAGCTTAAGGTATCATCACAGGTAGAATTACACAATAATTTACACAACATAATAAAGCAACTGCAATAAGCAACTTAATACTTAGATGCAAGTTTGTGGTTAGCTTTATATTTGATAATCAATAGTTAAGTGATGCTTTACTGGTTCAATAAGCATAATATGAGTTGACAGGCTGTGAATTATCTCCTCAGCTGGTGTATTCTTATCTAACATAACACTTGGTCATACCTCTCATTAATAAAAGGTTCTTATCAAAATCCAAGTCTGCTCTTGTGAATGTTAATAACTTAATGAAACGATTTTTGTCCAGATGCTCTGCAGCTTTTCTTTCAGAGGAAAAGTGATCAAACTGTGGTCTTTTCTGTGAAATTAAGAGCTAAAAGATAAAACATGCACCACGATGCCAATCACTTTGATCTACAAACAGTTTGGCTTAGTTTTTGGTATAAACAGGGAATTATTTGTAACACATTTTTAGAGTTGCACTGTTTTTTTGTGGTTTTAAGAATTTGTAACACAACCAAAGAGGAATTAGAGAGCAGAGATCAACATATAACAAAGTTCGTAGGGGGATATGAGTCATGTTGTAACATGTTTGTCACTGTGTGTTATTTTGATTTTTGTGAAATATTTAGTTTTCTCAAGGGCCCCCTAGTGTTCCTGAATGAGCCCATTGATCCTAAGGAGGAACCATAGACAACTTCATCGTCAATATACAGTATCTCTGTCTGCAGTTTCATTAATGGCTTGTAAGTGGTCTGCACAGCATCAGTAAATGATTTATTCAGAGACATCAAGGTCACAAGTTACAGTCTATACGACCTAATGATCACTGTCATAAACTCGTATCATGCAAAAGGAGGATATACCAGCCAGAAGGACTTTGTCAAAACTTTTTAATGGTTTTGGATTTTTACAAAGTATTAGCAAATGGTAAAATTAACCATTAATAAAGCTGTTTACGACATATAAACGCAAACATACAAGTAGCTATTTATTCAACAGTTTATAAAACTTGTTTATTGTTTAGCGGTGTTCAATAAAACACAGTAAAAACAGAGAAGCTGCACAAAAGCACCACAGTGCTTCACATTTCCATCCTACCAGCACAATGTAGAGAAAACCAGACGAGTTGGGGAATGCAGTAATGTTTTTCATGTGTTGTGCTGGCTGGTCACAGCACTGGGTCCTCTATTTGTTATTCATGAAGGAAGCTGGGTGAAGAGGCCTTCTTATGATGCACATTTTTTCTCTGTGCTCTCTCTCTCTTTGAGAAACTGCTTGACAGCTAAGCAAAAAAATATGTTTTAGTTAAAGTGAATGCAGCAATTAATCCGGCATAATAAGCATGAGACCGTCAGCTAATTGACATTGTTGTTTCTTTTAAATCATCTTCAAATCATTTACACAGAGATTTTCTCTCTCTCTCTGCCTCTCTCTCTCTCTCTTTCTCCTACACTTCGCCCTCTGTTGAGTCTTCAATATGCAGATCGTCCATTTCTGCCCCTGGGCTATTTTCTTTGGTAGACTTTTGAAATATGCAAATGCATCCAACAAAAATTGCAAAGGAGAAAAGAAAAAAAACCTTCATCTGGGCACCAGGAGTTTTCCATTCAAAGAAACAGATGATTTTCTCTTGTTCATGCTCTTGTTCTTGTTGTGTTTGCTTTATCAGTCAAGGGTCCGTCTGATTAAGCAGAGAGACAGAGAAACACAAATTAGGCATGAAAAATAATAATAATTTTTTTTTTTGAAGAAACCAAGAGTTGTTGGTTTTGGTATCTAATTATTATGCTTAAAATTCTTTCTAGAGACAAGATCACACTATAAATGGCCTTTGGATGTTTTCAGGTAATATATGTTCATCTGTGCTGTTTACAGAATGAACTGTACGGTGCATCCTGTCTTCACCGGAAACAACGCTGAGACAACAGAACTTATCTCTCTTGGCTTTATTCCCCCTGTTCTTTATATTCCACCTCTCCAGTATCATCCTGTGGTTCTGATCATGAGTGTGTTTGACCTTCAGCTCTCCCTGAGTCAGAGAGATCTTTCACAGCATGAGTCTCTACCCACAACCCCCTGCTGCGTGCTCAAATCAGAAGCAGAGGCAAAAAGGGGAGAAACACAAGGAGAGACAAAGTGCTGCAGTCTGGGTATGTATGTATATATATATACATATACATATACATATATATATATATATAAAGATATATATATAAAGATCTTATATACATATATAGAAGAAAAGGGAGAAGGATAAAGAGAGAGAAAGAGAAAGAGCAGAGAAATAGAAGCGATGCAGGGAAAATGATCAAAGTGTATCCATTTCCTGAGTCTTTATTCACAGAGATGTTGAAATATAAGACAAATGTGACCAATAATATTCAAGTTTCTCTCTGAGGTTTGGCCACATGTCTGGATGCGCTGTGGTGTGCCGTTTTAAATTGCTCCTCAGCCAGTAACTGAGCTTGAAGATGAGTCATCAGGCGTGAAAAGTTTGCTGGGACAGCCATCCATTTCTTAACTGTGCTTGATGTGGTGAAATTACTCATCTCAGAAGGGAGGGCAAGAGGAAATGAGAAGAAGGGGTTGTGTTTACCACACAGGAACAATAGTCTGTTCCCAAATCCAGCTGTGACTTAAATGATGATACCCAACGTACAGATGCACTGGTTAAACACTGTTGTGGTTTGTCCCATTATGTATTAATAGGTGGAAGTTAATGTGTGAAAATTACATTCATTAATCCCAGTGGATCATTTGAGAGGAGCTAAAGTGATGAGGAACAGCATGGAGAATACAGCAGGGAAATGGTACAAAGACATCACTCATTTTTCTTTTTTTTTTTTGCAATGTGCACGTGTGTTTTCGCTGTGCGTTCGTGTGTGCTTGCAGGTGCCTGTTGCTAAGTGTCTATGCGCATTAGCATAATGGCGAAAGACGTTCTTGGAATGATGGCCTGTTACGAGCAGACGTCTTCGCTGAATATTTATGCTAAACGAAACAAAATGCAGAGAGAGAAGAGAAACATCTGGGCTGTCACAGGAGAAAAACAGAGGAAATTGAGAAAAGATGAGACTTGTGGGGCTTAGTGCATTCAGATAAAGTCACTGCCTAGCGAAAAATATAGTGCTTATATGGCTACACAAAAAATAAGACATGAAAGTTGGGTTAAAGGAAAGGAAGCCAATGAGTTTTTCATTTCCTTTTAGCTTAAACCAAAGCTCATGAACTGAAATAGAAATAAAAGCAAATACATTGTGACTTCATCTGCAGTTGTATTTGTATCTCTATGGTATCTGATGAATTTTCAGCCATGTTCGCTCTCTCTCCAAAGTTCCCATGCTGTCCATCGAGTATGACTGCAAACAGTATGACAGAGAAATTTAGTCAGGAAATACCTGCAGCTCCGCGGCCTGTGGCTACAGACAACTGTAGCCCTGTACCAAGGCCCGGTGCTGAGCCAAGTCAAACAAAGGGTGTCCCTGAAGGGCCGGTCTGGCCCAGTCTGGCTGGCCCTGCACTTTTCATGAATGGACAGATTTCTCTCTGAAGCTCCCACCGAGGTCCACGTGGTCATAAAGGCTCTCTGTAGTTCAGATGATTTCTCAGGTGGCTTCGGAGGTAAAGAAGGAAGTGTCAGATACTGATATATTAAGTGACTTCTGCTACAAGTGGCAGAATAAACCATTCACTTGGCATTTTGATCACAAGCTCCTGTTATACTGCGGATCATAGACGATAACTGAAAATAAGGTACAATATTGAAATTTAATTTATTAGCTAAATCAAATTATGAACATCAATTTTCTTTTGGGTCTTGTTTTGCTGGACCTTCAGGGACAGCCACACAATCTCTGCGCCCAAATTATAAAACAGTTCATATTAAATCCAACCTGGGATTATTCAGCAGGGCTGAGGACAACAGGCTGAATTAATAATGCCTCTTTTGTTCAATCGTTTGAATCATGGGAGCAGCTTGAGAACAGCATAACAAAAGAACACTCCTGAATATAGTGATGATAGTGTGAATGTATCAGCACTAAGAGGCGCTGCGCAGATCAGCTGAGGCATCAATCAAGACACCTTACAGTTAAATCTAATTAAATAAAAGCAATGAGCGCCTTTAGTCGCAGCAGGTTAAGGGATGTCATGCAGCACTGGAATTGACACTTATTCACTGCACAGTGAGAGGAGTTTCACAACTACACAGCACATTTCAAGAGTTACATCTCCCATTACCAACCTCTTTGGGATGAAAGCTAAAAAAACTATTTTTAGTGACTCGCAACAACTTTAACATCTTCTCAAAGTGACACAACGTGCAGACTGACTGATGAAGATCAGTAACGATGAAGGTTTGCAGTAAAAAAGACATTATCACTTCCTGTTTCATACACTGTATACATTTATGCAAAGTGTCTTCTATTCCCATCAGTGCATATTTTCCTACTAAGGTCAGGCCAAGTGGCGAATAAGCCATTCAACCTGACACACTCTGCACCAAGCTCCACTGAATATGATCTTTGTTTATTAAACTGCTGCTACTTTCTAATAAGGCACTCTATATCTGAGTATCAGTAATAATCATACAGTGCATCCTTGAAGCACAAGCTCTCAAAAGATCTGTCTTCAAATGCCCTTCAATATTAAGTAACATGCTATAAGATTAAAAGCTGTGGAAAATCAGGATAATAGCAGCAGCCAGTTGCTCCTTTAAACTTGCTACATTGCTTCGGTTTTATTTGTCATTTTTGGCTTTATGGCTCAAACACGTGTTGCCCATGAGAAAATACACTTGTCAACATTGGAAAAATAAATGTGGGGTTTGGACTAAAAGCAGCCAATTTCAGAGACAATCACTGCCCATGGCACCTTCTGACCACCCAGCCAGACCAGCCTGACTGCTCCGAGAGGAGAGGGAGGAGAGTTGGAATTAGAGCCATTAGCCCAGCTTGGACTCAGGACTCCTCCTGACTAATACCGGGTTTCAGGAAAATGAAATGGATGGAATAGGACCCTTGCTGGTCAAGCAGTGGAAAATCAGAGGTGTCTATGTTTTTGCAAAGAAAAATCCTCACCAACAACATCCCAGATTAAGTTTTTGCACATGATAGGCAGATCACGTATTGAGCTCAGTGACATTTGATGCTCAAATTGGTTAAAGTTGATTGACAGTGTTTCTCAGATGTCAGAAACTTAATGTGAAGATGTCAGCCATATTATCATCACTGTTGTTACTGTCTTTCTTTGTATATGTGCATAAATAACAGTAATATCTGTTCTTTTTTATCCCATTCTATTCCCAACTTATATATTCTATGTTTGTATGAAGGATCCTGAAGTTTCATTTCACTTTGCAACCCTGT
>JAQNCA010000005.1:7668723-7686684 GCA_029783725.1 Acanthurus tractus | reverse complement strand
GAAACTGAAAAACATACACTAATAACTTAAACAGCTGTCAGCATGCAGTATTCAAACAAATATGTTCAGTACAACAGTGTACTGAATGTGATCAGGCTGATTAAGAATTCCTCATATATTCTTCAAGGATGCAATTGATGTATTTACAGGAAATAATCTGCTTATGTTTCCTAGAAATCACTGGTTTTGCACAAATGTCCTGCGGATATTATGTAAATTGTTCTGGGTTATTTATATTTTGTATTGAAAAGAATACATGAAATATGTTTCTCAGTTAGGGGTCACCAGTTGACTCAATTATTGAAAAAAGGTCTCTAAGGGAAAAAAGTTGGGAGCCACTGGTTTACACCTCAGAGCTGCCATACACAGTATATACAGAGTCCTGCTTTTACATGGCAGACAAAATATTTAAAGTTTGGTGGTTAGGAAAGAAAACCCACTTGTATTCCAAATGTCAAACAACCACTCTCTCTCTAACCTGCTGCCGGCTGAAATCAGTGGTAATGAATCTGGATGGTTCGGCCAATGAGGAGGAAAAGAAGGCCGGCCAGGAGGCAGAAGAAGATGCCAACGGGGGCAAACATGAAGGACAGACCATAGCTGATGGAGAGCTGGAAGCCTGGACACAACGCAGAGCGCTGGTAGTCTATGTAGACCTCCACTACATCCAACACCTGCAACCACAGCACGTACATCACCACCACACACAGCAGGAAAAGACCTGGAAGAGAGAAAGACCAGGAGATGAGACTGATGACTGAAACTCAACTATGTACTTTTTTAATGAACAATAGATCTCAAACTCGGCACAGAAATGAATGCAAAAATAAAAATACAGATAAAAATTACCCCGTTAGTGTCATTTTAAGGTCGTAAATACTCTTACATCAAAGGGTGAGCAGCATTTTAATGTTCCTCGTTGAGTTTTAGCTACTAGATGTACATTAGTTAAGTACAGCAGGTTTCCAAACAAAAGGTCTTGCCCCCCTTTAATGGGTCACAACAGACCTGAACAGCAATGAAAAAAGTGAGAGGATAGATGAAAAAAACAAGTTTCACCACACAAATGTGTAGTTATTTGTAAAATAGTCTTCCATGTTTGCTTTTTGTAAAATATTGGATACTAATACTTATTTGGGTGTGAAACAGTTATTTAAATGAACACCACTATCAGTGTATGCTCATTCATGTGAACAGTGTGAATCTCATTTCAAAAGGAATAATTTCAGTTGTTGTAGGATGAAGAAAAAATCATTATCATGCATGATTTTTTATGTGCAACCGTAAATGTGATTACTTTGGGAGAGGGAAACCTGTTTTCAATCATGCATAATAGATGTTTTAAGCACTTAAATCACAAGTAATATGTAACCGGTGATTTTAATGTTTTAAATAGTAATTCTGAGTAATCTGTACAAAGTCAAGAGTAAATCCAAAACAAACTCAAGAATAAGTGGACTACAATAAATTGGCAATTGTTAGAACAACATACAATTCCTACAAGTTTTGACCTTTTTTTATGCGATTGGTTTGCATGTTTTTGTTTTTTTAGTTTTATTTGTTTGGGGTTTTTTTCTAAGATTAACCTAATTAGAAGTTTTGAGGGAATATGTTGCTTTGGTGTTGCTGCCAATGACTCATAGACATCTGAGACATGAGATAATGCCCCCAAACAGGGGCATCTTTATCAGTGCAATGGTTCACATTTTACAAGCTCATCTCACACTTTCAGTATAAAATCTTGCATGAAAAAGTCAACAGAAGCTAACAAAATAGTGCAGTAACAAGAGCCATATTTTCCTCTCAAAATTAACACTATGAAGTAGCATCCACACAACTCCTCAAAGTTTTGATGAAATAAGTGTACCTAGTTACTTTCCACCACTGGATTTTACTTTTTAAAAGCCTCACCAGATGCTAGAAAAAGGCCTCCTCCTGCTTTATACAAGCGATGGCTGGCAAACGGAGCAGCACAGATGATGAAGAACCCACCAAGCACAACAGCTGCCACACCAATGAGCATGAAGATGCTCCAGAAGCCTCTGTAGACTGGACAAAAATATTAGTCATGTTTACATATACAGCCATTTGAACAATCATTCTGGTCAAATAAGGAAATCTGAATGAATAAAGAGACAGTTACTTTTGGCAGTCTCGTGCTCTGTGGCATTGTGGGTCTGAGGGGACACTGGGAATGGGAACAGGTAAGCGTGGATGCACACTTTTGAGTAAGGCTGATTTGCTGGAGAGAGAAAGAATAAATCAGTGCAGAAAAGAGATGAGAATGTAATCTTAAAAGTAAACAAACACAGTTGGCAATTTGAGGACATCACTTACAAATACAATGTAGTTATGAAGCAAACAAGATGACAGGGAAATTTTTAATTGTCACCCAGAAGACACTCCTGAAAGAAGGCTCTCTACTTCTTTAAACAGTGAGTGATGAATTTGTAATTTTTAACTTGATTGCTTAAACATTTGTAACTCATTTGTTTTGTCAGCTGCAGACTGTTTCTTTTTACTGTGTGAAAAGTGTTTCATGGACTGAGAGTCTGAAATATAACTACATCTGACAACAGTGCCAAACAACTCTAATCATTTCAGACTGTTTCTTTCATGCTTTTATACTCTCTCCGTCTCTCTTCTCTCTTCTCTTCCACCATGTGAAATTCCACAGACCCTCACAAGGTCCTTTCAGTGCTGGAGGCTGTCTCTAACAATGACCTACCATTCAAAGTCCCCATCAGAAAACAGACGACACATAATCACCTGACAAACGACCAGAATAACATCACATGGCCCGACATCTAAACAGTCACATGAGAGGGTTTTTACCTCTTTGGCATAATATGAGTTTTATTGACATAGTAGCAGTAAATAGAAACTAGTGTTTATTATTTAGCGGAGTAACAGTGTTGCTTTTTTAACTCTTTGGAAGCAAAACACTGGAGGTTAAGGATTTGACTGTACTATTTGTGCATTATTACAAACTTTGAAATCCCTATTTGAATTCTTGTCACTGGATTTTTTTAACATGTCTTTGTGAAAACATGATTTAGAAATGTAAAAATCCATGAGGAGACTTTCTAAGTATTCTTTTATTATTATTATTATTATGGTGTGGCTATCATTGGTGTATTATTGGCTGTGCTCCTCATATATACACTACTCTCCCACCTTGTATATTCCACTTACTGTTTTGCAGTGTTTTGTTTCTCTCTGCATGTGTGTGTATGAGCATTTGCATTTGTTTGGGGCAAAAGACAATTATGTAATGTTCCTGTTTTTTGCATGATATTTTGGAAAGAAAGAAAAATGTATATATATTTGTCAATACATGGCCTATACAACTTCAAAAACATACAATGCTTCCTTATATGATCCTATAAAAATGCTCTATAATCACTTCCTTAAACATCTCAGAGAAGCATTTAAGAATCTTAAATGTGCAAGTTTATAAAAAGGGAAAGGGTAAACACCTCACTAAATGTCACCATATTGGGTGTACTAAGATCATCAAAAAGGGACAAATCTGCAAAATAAATTTGTCAATTTTGCAAATATTCTCGCATGTTCAATTTAGAGCAGTAGAAATGATAAGAAAGTTGAGCCAAAGTCAACAAATAACACAAGTTAATTATTGCAACATCAGCATTTGTTTGTGGCACTCACTAAACCAGAGCTTCCACAGGAGGTCGTCATCATCCGGGTTTCCTCCAAATGAACACCTCCAGAAAAACCCCTCATGGTACAAAGTGATGGCACTGCTGTTCTCCTGCATCACCACGTCTCCACGCTGAAAGATGCAATAAAAATCAGACTCATGACTGATAAGCAAATATATTTTGAATTTACCAAGCTTGCAGAATAGGTTTTGTACTAGCATAATTAGGTGTGCGCTTCATTATTTACTGTAATTGAAGCCCTGGTGTCTCAAGATCATGTGGGGCAAGCATGAAGTGTGTTGTCACACTGGCACAAAGCAGCTGCTGAGTCAGGTCAAAGGTTGAGCTGAACAAGCACCTTCAACCACACACAGGTTTGGTAGGGCACCGTGCAAGCATGCAGGTCAAGGGTGCTCCCATTCAGGAAACACACATCTTTGGTAGGAAGTTACTATTTTTGCACATGAGCAAAAAAAGTCGCATCCTAATATGCCTGTTAGGTCATCCATGCAAAACTTCTAAGAGAACTTAGGAGAAGTTGGATATTTGGATTACAAGTCACAGTTTATTTTATTTTATTTTAAAATCAACTGTTTAAGAACCTTTTTTGATCAATTGCATTGCTAGTTTATGTTAAGATTCAGACAAAAAGAACTCATGTCAATGCTATAGGACAGTTGCATCCAACCATGGGGCCAGGTTGAGCAAAAAAAAAAGTGCATGAGGAATCTCAGGTGTCATAAGAAAGTTAATGGGACTGGAGAGATTAAAACATATTTATTTTATCTAAAATTATCTTCTTTTTTTCTGATTTCCTCTAAATAATCTGCATTTTTCTTGTAAAATAAATTTTAGCCTTGTGGGCCTCAAAAAAACATTGAATAAAATTACTTGAGGAGGGAAAAATTACCTAAATTAGCTGATGTTTAACCTGCTATGAATGATCATGGGGAGAGAAATTGGCTTTTTTTTAGGGTACACAAGCCAAACAGGGTTGAAAACAATTACTGTTGGATACTGATACTTCTACTACAACTAATACAACTAGTTCCTGTTTGGATCCTGCACCTTTTCACACCTTATTCTTCATAAACATTATGATCACTATATCACTGTGTTTACTAAAAGCTACCACTTTGGTTATAATGTGGTGATATCACGTCTCGATTCCAGTATCAATGCCCACTATGAAAAGCTAAGTATGTTCTAGTAGGTGATATTTAATACAGCACCAGACTGCTGGGACTTCTGGTATTTGTATTTCTAGGAGCACATGGTACAAGCAATGTGTCACTGCATAGCTGCACACGGAGTGCACGAAACAGTGTCTGATTACATGAAGAGGTGCTGTAGGGATTCATCTCCACCCTGCAACTCATCCACTGAGAGAATGACTGCAACAACTGATCATACAGTGTCCAAAATAGATGACATGACTTTGATTCTAGATTAAAGGTCCATAATTAGACATTGTAAGTATTTTTTTATGAGGGTATAGAGTGCAACCTCACTGTACATCATGTAAAGTCTAAATAGAGTATGAATTAGCAGAGTTACTAGAATTATTTCTTCTTTACAGCAAGAAAACTGATCTTACTTCAGTGCCCTGAGCAACAAATATAATTCAATAAACACACTCTGATTAATATTCAGCTTAGACATAAGAAATGATAACTGATTATCTTCTGAGCGTCCTTGATCTGCTGCTGTTTGAACACCCACCTCTAAGGTCACACCACCCGGGCCAACAGATCCACCAGGGTTTGGGTGGCAGCTCTCAGAGGCCAGCAGCCAGTAATCAGTTCCAAATGATAGAAGGATGAACACAGCTGCCAAGGCCCCAAAGAGCCCTGCGAAAAACAAAGCCACGCTCAGCTTCATGGTCCAGGATTGAACAGCCGCTCGGCTACTGGATGCTCACACTCAGTCCAACTTTTCTCTGCAACTACAGTGAGTGCATGTGACAGGCAGAGGCAGAGACAGTCACTCCTCTTCTGCTGGAGTACATCCACTGAGTAAGAACGGGCTCCAGCTGGTTTATGATGGGTGACTGGACTCCTGTCCTGTCCTGTCTGTCTGTGTTATGGGGGGGACAAGGTGGAGCACATGACTCCCCTAGACCCTTCTGGGATGCGTAGCAGCCAACCCCCTGGGCTATTTTTGGGGCGGCTGCTCCACTCCTCTGTGGGCTGAGTGTGTGAAGCATTTGGAAATGTAAAATGTGTGTGCGTGTGTGTGTGTGTGTGTGTACGGGGGGGGGGGGCTCATTGCAGAAATAACTGGCGGCAACTGGACACCCATCGTGTGCATGGGAATGTTGGGGGTGAGAGTGAAAGGACAGAGAAGGAGTATCCAACAACACCTTGCCTGAGGCATCAAAACAGACACACGGACACTCACATAGACATACACACCCACACACATACACACACACACATCTCAGTATCTCAGTATCATTTCCTATAAATGAGGGTGATAAAATTTACTGTAAATGTACTATTACTTACTAGGGAATTTTAGGTTGTATCACAGTCCAAGATTGCAAAATTAACTATTAACTTAAACAACTAAATTATTATCTATTCATATAAACATTTTTTTAAAATAAACCTACACATATTAGTAGTATTTAAAAAACACTTAATGAATCAGTTAAAAAAAAACTTATTCCAAACTACTTGATTCAGACTACACAAAAAACTGTCCATTTCCATGTTTTCTTATAAACTTTAATATCTCAAACTTTAAGCCTGTGACACATCTTTTTTTTTCTTTTAGCTTGTTACTTAGCATTTCATCAATTCATGTGTTAAGCATAGCCTATAAACAATTAAAATCTTATTTTGTGGTAAGTTGGAGTGTGAGCTGAGGGGAACCTGTTCTTTATTAGCATCTAAGGGGCATATTTAGCAGTGAACCTGCATGTAGACACTGGCAAATTAACACACTGATGTGATCCAGGCCAGACACACTCCACCTGCCTGCATCCACTGCTCTGCATTTGTGTGTGTGAGAGAAGGAGCAAATGCAAAAATGTAAAAAAGTGAGAAAATAAAATAATAAGCAAAAAGAGAAATTGTAGTTTCTTATTCTTTTATCAACCATTCAAAGTTCTTGATTTTATCAGTTTCTCAGACTGACTGGATTTTTAGCCTTACATATACAGATATAAGGTTCTTACGTGTGTAACTAATATGTTAAAAAAAACAAATTGCATTTCATGATTAATTGCTAATTATAAAATCTAAATGAAAATTGCTGTAGTGTTAACTGTACAGCTTTTGCATTATGTCATCCATCAAATACTTAAAATACTGTATATTGCAGTAAATCGTGTAAACTGGAGTAGTTGTGCATGGTGGTATAACTATTCAAGTGCTACATATATTATTTTAAACTTCAGCTGTGATCTATATAGTAATGTTTTTACTGCAAGCCTAAAAGTGCGATAGTACTTTTACTGTAAAACAAAAAATATATATCTGTAGCCGCTAAGTAGCTTTAGAATCACCCATGATTTATTTGCAGTACTGTACTGCATAATATTTTGGATGTCCCGATTTGTCCAGCAGGTGGCGGGCAAGTAACAATAAGTCAACAGTCTCAGTAAATCTCGATCAATGGTCTCGATGTTGCAGCTGATAAATAATAAAATAATTTGAAGAAACTAAATTAAATTGCCTTTGAAAAAATTCAACAAGCCAAAAATCTGACTTATTTTTGGCTGTCATAACAGCATAAGCGCTGATAAGAACAAAAAATTAAAACTGAAAGGTTTAAGTAAAGACAATAAAATTAGTAATTAGATTTACATACTGCAAGTAAATTCAAGTGTAGTATATGAAATTACTGCATGCCATATTTTATGGCAAAAAGTAATCAGTTATTAACTCTATTGGACAAATTTGAACAAATATTTGTTTATGAATAAGAATTACCCCCTAGATTTGTGACGACAGCGGACGATACCAACTTTCAGCGCAGCCGCAGGGGAGTCAGTCAAAACAACACGGCACTTCAACAAGGGAATAAATCACTGTCCCGACACTCGGTTCATCGCAGGACATTTATTCAACTTGTCTTTAAAAACCGCCACCTATTACACATGCCGCATTTGCGCGGACGCATAAAACTGAGCAGTTTATCCAGACCTCTTACCTATGAGAGCTCCGGCGGGACGCGTCTTCCGCCGGGTTAGTTGACAGTACGGCGGATGAGCGGTTCCGCTTCGGCTGGAACCGTGTTGTCACACCGGTAGAATGAGCGACCAGAAATGTGGCACTTTATTTCAGAAACCAAGAGGACGGACGAGCATTATACACTGTATCTATGTGGTGGGCTTTATGGTGAGTAGCTAACTGAGACTTTACTGGGCGACTTTTGCAGCAGACCGGGTGCAATGCTAATTCACGCTTTCATAACTCAAAGGTTATAGTGCTAACGACGTGCTTCAGTTTTTGAATGATGTGTCAAACGTTATCAAGATGTTAGCAAGTTATTTAAAACTATAAGTTTAAGTCTTATATTAAGTCTTAACCTGCAATAAAATGTGTGAATTGTAACTCTTTTGTTTGTGGAAATCGAAATACAATATATTTTTAGTAAATGATTAAACAAAACCAATTACAAGGGTAATAGCTAGTAGTATCACTGTTGTGATGCTTTGGAAGTTGTTGGGTTTTTTTTTAAAGATTGCCTAGTATATCAAAACTACTTTTCTGGCCAACCAAAAGAAAAAAAGTTACCTATAACTTTCAAACACAGTTGGTGTGTCTATAATATTTAGAAATTAATCAGATGTGAATCAAATAAATAAAGGAGATTAGATAGAGATAGAGGGCAGGTTGTTTTGACAGCCCTAATTGAACTGTGAGTTACCTCTTCAAAGCATCACTGTCAGGAAAATATGTTGCAAGGTGGACTGGCTCTTCCTTATATATAAGGACATGGGGATCCCTTATTTTAAGAGTTTGACATAATACATACACAAGCACGCCCGTGTACCTATACAGATGATGAGAATAAATAATATCCATGCTGTTTGAAGAGCCAACCTACAGTCAGGCTTCAGAGAACTAACTTTACATTTCAGCCTGCATTGCTGACACAA
Source organism: Acanthurus tractus (assembly GCA_029783725.1). Taxonomy (NCBI): domain Eukaryota; kingdom Metazoa; phylum Chordata; class Actinopteri; order Acanthuriformes; family Acanthuridae; genus Acanthurus; species Acanthurus tractus. Next base: position 7,677,909 of record JAQNCA010000005.1, on the reverse strand, counting down.
TTATCTAATTATAGGCAATCCTGCAGCTCAGATTTTTTTTCACACAGGGAGCGTTGAGAAACTGCTGAAGATTAAGCAATTAGTGTAATCAGTTGTGGTAGAACACTGTATGAAATACTGCGTGACTTCTGTTAAGACTTTGGCAGAGTTTGCTACGATCTCGGCAGATAAACAGCTTCAGAATACTGGAGGCTGACTTTCTGTTGATTAACTTGTGTTGTATCTATGTGTTCAGAGGTTTCTGGTGAGATATAATCCTGTAAAGAGCTGCATACCTGTGGGGTAATGCCTCATTACGTATTCCTGATCATCCTTCTTTCCTTTTGACTTTTTTGTTTTTGACAGGACTTATTTGGGGTGAGCATGATTATCCCACTGCTGAGCCATCATGTAAAGGCTCTTGGAGCAAGTCCCACTGTGGCTGGGATTGTAGGTGAGTTATGTCCATTGCACAAAGTAATCTAATAAGTAAGTTATGTAATGGGAGATGTACCCAAGGTCCAGCTCTCTGAGTGAACAGATAATTTTGAAGCAACCTGACGAGCTCTGAAAACTCTTAGAACCACATGACTGACAGAGTCAGAAGAGTAAAACAGATAAAGGTTTATTGTCTTTTGAAAGGAATATTTGTCACGAGGACAGACAAGCCACAAAGCAATCATTTTCAATAACAAACATCATCATAAAGTTTCCAACAGTAAATACTGGAGCTGCAATGACACAGTCATAAATCAATTAGCCAGGTAGTATTTGGCTATGTTTCCCCCTTCTTTCCCTTGTTAACTCTTGTTTGTGTTTTTGTTGATTGCAGTGTGTTTGGCTCATAGAGCGACAACAGTTTTGTTCTGCTGGTCAAGCTAACACGCCATTTGACATTTTGCAATTTGCACCATTTGGTGTCACTTTAGAAAGTTAACGCTTAATAAAATAGGAGGGAAATGGTGGAGAGAGAAATTGTAGATAGAAAAGTGTAGTTTCATTGTTGCACTTTTTGTGAATGTGTTTTATCAGCAGACTAAGCAACTGAAGGCTTTTGGTTCCATAGAAGTCTTTACTTTTGTGCTTCACTTTTGCTCTATGAAAGCAAAAGTATGTCTGGGAAGTTTTTTGATGTATTTCTTATAAAAACATAATTTGATGATTTACTGCTGCTTTGGTTGTAACAGTAAACTCAGTTAATATATTACCATCAGAGCAGTGCAATATTAAATCATGCATCCTTGCTCACTACATGTTAGCATCTCTAACCCTCAGGTATAGAAAAACTGATGGTCATGAACTTATTTTTGAAATGTATAATAATCTGTGATATTATCAGCACCAGTCATGAGAGCAGGTAACTATTATTAGCTGAAAAAAATCCTTACTGTGCATCTTTAATCACATTCTCAGTTCACTTGAACACACCTGGTGTCTGCTCTGAGATTTCTCTTACATATATGAAACTGTTGCAGGATCCACGTATGGGATCTTACAGCTCTTCTCCAGCACAGTAGTTGTAAGTATTAACTTTGTTTCTCTCAAATAAAATAGTTTCTATCTCTTACTTCAGCATCTCCTGTTTGACAAGGCATGCTCACAGTTAGTGGCCAAAGTGGCTGCATTCCATATCATCTCCGGTATTTCATGAAAACAACAAACAATGTCTGTTTTAGGTCAGTTGTGGTCGCACAATACTCTCAGTCTGTGCACATTTACACACACAAGCTCCTCCTCATTAGCTGCAGATATCACTCTTTGGACACAGAGGAACATTTTTTACACTTTGACACTCCCTCACCGGTCACTGAGGAGATTCTTTATCTGCAAACTAACCTCTTAATGGTATAATGAAAACTCAAAGCCTGAATGATTAAAACCACGTACAAACTGTTATGGAACTGCCCAGAAACAGACGGTACTTTACGATAATCATGGCATCTTCTTGGTGAAGTTTCACAGCTCCCCAAGTTTCCCCTGCCGCCCACAGCTCCTGAAATTGGTTTAATTCTCAGGGGTCATGCGACAAATTAAACAGATAAGGAATCGTCTGTTGGTTCCAGCGTGCAGACCGGCTGAATCCTGACAAACGCAGGGATAGGTGAATAGCAGGGTCCCTATGATAACGCCACCAGGCTATGAACAGAAAGCAGCAAACTCAATTGGTCCTTATTTCGTTATTTTATCAGATGGGTGTGTGTGTGTGAGACGGGGTGAGAACCTTATGAAGGTTATATTACAGCCTGAGCTTCTTGGCTTTTAAAGTAAACCCAAAGCTTTGGAATTTTTCCATTCATTTAGCAACTCAATACACTTCTTGTGTCCAAAGATAGTTTTTCCTTGTTAAGCTTTTTATCAATAATCCCAGATCAGTAATCTAGAATTACAATAAATGCCTCCAGTCCACCTATGTAGATGTTTCACAAGACTGTACAAAGATCCACAATGTCTTTTCTAGATACGTTATTACCTTACTAGATATGATTGAAAATGTGGCTCCATGTCTGTTTGTGTTTGTGCATCATTTCCTGTGTGTGATTGGCAGGGCAGCTGGAGTGACGTGGTGGGACGACGGTACTCTCTTCTGACATGTCTGCTGCTGAGCGCTCTGGGCTACGGTCTGCTCGGGATGTCCACTAACATCGCCTTGTTTGTCCTGGCAAGGATACCTGTGGGTGAGTCCCAGCCTACAGATGTTTCTTTCAGAGGACGTTTTGACGGGTGACGGCAGGAAAAGCACAGGTGGAAATAATTAAATCAGTATTGGCTGAACTCCGGTGAGCCTCCTCATCTTTAGTTCTTGCTCGCTGTCATACTGTTATGACTTACATAGGCCTTGTCCACGCATACTGTAATATTTTCAAACCTGAGCTTCTTCGATGTGGTTTGGCCTTTCGTTCACACATAAACAGTTTTTTGTCACTGAAGTGTATCTTTCAGAAAACAGCAGCCAGGGGGAAAACATACAGAAAACCTGTTTGCATTGTTGACTTTTAGACAAGAAAAACATATTTAAGCTTGAGACAACTAATTATTTACAAAAGATAATGTAAACTGTACAAGCAAGACTTTTTGTGTGTTCACAACACTCAATGTTATAGCCAAGGCCTCTTTTTGGATAAAAATTAAAGTAGGACTAGTGGTCCAAGAATTTATCTAAATTAATATTCACACTAATTTATTTCATAGATAAGCAAGCTTCTTTCTCACACTGTGCACTGACTGTTTTCTGCCACAGGTCTGTTCAAGCACTCCCTGTCCATCTGCAGAGCCCTGCTGTCTGACCTGGTGACTGAGTCAGAGCGCCCTCTGGTGATGGGACACTACAATGCTGCCTCCAGTGTCGGCTTCATTCTGGGTCCTATGGTGGGTGGCTACCTCACAGAGCATGAAGGTGGCTTTTACACTTCCTCTTTTACCTGTGCAGCCATCTTCCTCATAAACGCAGGTGGGTACAAAGTTGAGAGACGTCACAGATTTAATAAATCATGAATTTGGAACAGTTACCAAACACAATCTGTTTTTCATTCCAGGGCTTGTGTGGATGCTGCCATGGACTGAGGCGCTAATTCACCGTAATGACACTAACTCCAGCAACCACACGAGTAAAGGTTGTCACGTCAACAATTGCAATAAGTCAGCTCACAATGGCTCACACACAAATAGTCACCGCCCAATGTCGACAGCAGAGACTGACCCAGGATCCAGAGTGCGTTTCAGGTGGAGGGAGTTGAGTCTGCTCCAGCCTGCCTGGAGACAGCTGTCCTCAGTGGGCTCCAAGATCCGCATGGTGGCCTCTTCTGACATGTGGGACCTGTTCCTGGTGCGTCTTCTGATGGCCATAGCTATAATGCTTTATTACAGTAACTTCACTCTGGCAATGGAGGAGCGTTTTGCACTTAAACCAAAGGTGACAGGTTATCTGATCAGCTACAGCAGCACTCTGGGGGCCCTGGCTGGGTTCCTGGTGGGGCCGGTCACCCAGCTGTATGGGAACAACATGTCTGCTCTGCTGCTTCACTCCACAGTTCTCACCTCTTCACTGATTTTCCTGTATGCTGCTGCGCCCAATGTGTGGCAGGTGCTGCTCACCTCCACCTTCTTTGCCATTTCCACCACTATTGGACGGACATGCATCACAGATCTAGAGCTGCAGAGAGGAGGGGTCCAGGCCAGTGGGACTCTGATAGGAGCCGGGCAGTCAGTCACGTCCGTCGGCCGAGTCCTGGCCCCCCTCCTCTCTGGTCTGGCCCAGGAGTTCAGCCCCTGTGGCCCCCCCAGTTTGGGAGTGGTCCTAGCTCTTGCAGCTGTAGGTTTACTGCTCATCAGGATCCCCAAATGGCACGGGAGAGGGATGACAAAAGTAACCAAACTCAACAAGTCTGATTGACCGGATGGTTTTAAGTCATGAGAATCAATGCAAACCTACTACACAGGAAGTGCACTTATTTGTCAGCCAGCTGTGAAGATGAATGTGGGAACAACATTTCCTGCTCAGATGCCTCTGCCAGCTGTGTCTGTAGATGCATCACAGGGTTAAAATGGCTTGCCACCACCAGCAACGCATTCCTGCTCTCAGGAAGAGAAGCTTTGAAACTCAAGCGCAGCACTGAGGTGAAGTCGGTGCAGAGAAGTTCAATCTGCTTCCTCCTATGATTGAGTTGACAGAAACATACGGGCCTTGTTCTGGCACATTTTACTTGAGACTGTTTTCATTTTTGATGTAATTGCCTGACCACAAAATAAGTCCCTGGTGTTACTGTCAGCCCACTGATACACTACACAAACCAAAATATTAAGACAAAGTTGATGCTCCATTCTAGACAGTAATGCTTCAAACATTCACAGATAAGCTGAGCCTGCAGATTCAGAGCTGAAATCAGTCTGACTGACTGTTTCAAGGTAGATCACACTGTTATAGTAATACTAAGTCACATTTTACCTCAGTGACATTAGTTCTTTTGAAGAACTGCATCAGAAATGGTTCTTGTTGTGGAAAAATAGCAAATGTTTACTCTAGTTTCTGATTGTTTGATTTTACATGAAGAGATTTTTTTTATTTATATAAATTTTACTGGGCTGTGTTTGAGTCTTAACTGGATACTGAGTACCACTGTTTTTAAGAATCCAAATGGTAAGGGGAATGGTAGAAATGTATGTGAAGAAGTCAGAGAAAATCATTGAAGTTCATGTCAGATTAATTCAAAAAGTAATGAGAAACAAATAAAGTTTTATGTGGGAGTCAATGCTGTTTTGAGTTGTATAAGAAACACTGAAATCAATGCTGCAGTTTAGATGCTGCATCCTCACACATTCCTCATCTTCCTTTTCCTCTTCCGTTAGTGATGCCTTCAGGGTCACATTTATAAACTTGCATTTTATCTTTAGTTTTCATCAAGAATGTTTTAATAACTTTCAACGACATTAAAAATTTATTACAAAAAAAAGAAAACAAAGTGGGCCCAGCTCTGAGGCCCATCAGTGTAACAGACATACAAAAAATTTCTAGTTAGTACCAGGAGTACTTTGTGCTGCACAGCAATAGTTTTTCATGTGCAAGTGATATGGCTGATAAACACAATAGGCAATAAAATACAAAAAAGGTATATTTACATGTAAGAACTAAGAAAAAATTAATTCAAATAAAATAGTTTAAATTACTTTGTCATTAAACATCTACAAGAAGATAGAAGTTGAAATCACATTGATGTGAATGGATGAAATAACTACACAGATCGGCAAAATGACTGACTGTTTTTACACAGTTCCTTCACTATAGTGCGCCGTGTGTCTGACTTCAGCATGTTGCTCTCCATTTTGGCTTATTTTGGAGGCTGTTTCACCTCTAAAAGGAAACAAATGGACCTCCAGAGTTCATTTAGTCGGCCATTTTTGTGGCACAAAAGCTGCCTGAGGTCCAGAGGCTCAGTCTGTGGCAGTCCAGCTGCTCTCTGAAAGACACTTTTACATCCTCTTCGGGTTCCACTGAGGTCGTCTGAGCAGAGGGTTTTGCGTTGTGTTGTCTCTGGGTTCAGCAGCCCAGGCTGGAGTTGGAGATGAAGGCTGCTGCTCCTCCTCATCTTCTGCTTCATGATGCCCATTTCTTAAGTTATCAGCCGAGCCGTTGTCATTGTCAGCGAAGGAGTGTGGTTGACGACGTGGAGCAGGAATGCGGGAATCACTGGAGGAGGACTTTGTTCTGGGAATGCTGCGGCCTCTCTCCTCTGCTGTGCTTTCATTCAGCATGTCAACAGAGGGCGCCTCCTCCAGGGTGTCCAGCCTGCGTAGAGGCATCATGGCTCTGGAGGAGCTGCGTGCAGGCTGCCGAAACCTTGAGCGACTGGAGGGGTAGGCAACCTCTGACATGGTCTCCTGATCATCTGCAACAGGTGAAGAAAATGGCAAAATAGTAAAATTGTGAGATGATTCGAACTTAAGCATGATTTAGATGTCTGGTGGAGAACTCAAGGATACTCTCCATTTCATGGCCTCATTTTTGTGGGCTAAAATAAATAAAAAATGATACACAGTGTATTTCCATTTGATGAAACAGTGCTGAGATCTGTTAGACTTAACAGCTGTTAGCTGGGATATTAACATGCTGATATTACGCAAATATAAGATTTTTTCAAGATCCCTTTGCATGTAAGAAATTTTCTAATTAGCACGTAAAGTATAGCTTAGGCTTATTGAATGTCGTTAGTTTAGCAGGCATTTGGTTATACACCAAAGTTTTGGACAAATTGAAATTTTGATGTAGCACCAAAGAGAAGTGAGTTGATGGCAGTTTGAGAAGCTCACCTGTGTAGCTCAGCCTTCCAGGAGTAAATTTTGAGTCCAGACTTTTCCCAGCAGGAAGGGAGAAGTACTTATGAGATTTGGGCACCATCTAATAAACATGAGAAAGAAATGGCATATGAACAGAGAAAAGGGAGAATGATGAACAAGGCATGGGATCAAAAACACAATAAACCTCACGTTTCTCTTCCTCTCATCTTAGTGAAGTCAAGAGATAATCCACCTGCTTCTATTGAGGTTTAATTCAGCTCTCATTCACCTACTTTAACTCAAACACTGAGAGCATATGTAGAAATAATCATGCAATACTTGAAGTAAACACTTGAAACAGTAACAGCTTTGTCACCTACCGAAGTCTGAAAGCTGCCGGGTCGGAGGCTTCGGCGGATGCTGGCGTGACGTCGGATCAGAATCTCTTTTGTGTGACTGTCATTGGGAAGTGAATGTTTGTTTGTGTATGCCACCGTCTGGAAACAAATAAAAAAAAGGATAAAATATGTCAACACAGAGCAGATATACACCGCTAGTGGAAGCTTCCAGCTCAAAATTTCACCATTTTGGATGTTTCCATTTATAATAAGGTCAGACAACAGGGTCACAATGGTTCAACCTTTGAGTCAATAACATCTGCTGACTGTGAAGACGAGACAAACTTGCATTTCAGTTGCTGTGAGAGGAGACAGCATTCTTTACAGCTCAAATTACTCAACCAAAACTTGCCACACCTGTTTGAGCTGCAAGGGTCTGTGTCTCTATTTGGAGTTACTACACAAACCTCCTTACCCATCACTGTGAGTCCCTTCTGTCCTGCAGCTATTAGTTAAAAAAAAAACAAGCCTGCAAAACCTCGAAAGGTTGTTCTTTTGTTCTTTAGATAATTGTCTCATGTTATAAAAATGCTCTTACCGATTTACAAGAGCTCAAAAAGAGGGATGAATTTAACATCCTCTTTTGTTAAGACTGTAATTTGCATTCCTAAGTGATGCAAAGTCAAACATATAAAAACACACCCAACACAGTTAAATCTTACAATTTTAACATGATAGGAATCTAGAAAGGGACACATAAACAGTTTGTCAAACTGCATGTTCAGGATAAGAGACATAGTTTTGAATTTATGTGAAGAACAGAGTGAGACACTTGAAAAGAAGGGGATCAGGATAATGAGACAATTTGTTTTCCCAGAAACAGAAGCACATGCTTCCTATTTGTTTGCACACTAAAGCGCCTGTGTGCACCTTTTTAAAAGGGTGATGTCATGTCACTAATGGAAAAGTACAGCCGGCCGCAGTCTGTGGAAATGCAAAGCAGCTCTGAGTTTCAGTGCTCACAGTCATCACATGGTTGTGCGTGAGTGAGGCGTTCGTGAAAATCTTACAAGTTTCTAGTCGACATTAAAAAACTGAAATGAAATTCAGTTCACCTTTGTTGTTTACACACAATATGTCTAACAGAGATCACAGGAGTTTAGGTAAAAGATTTGGATGCTGTGCTTTTGTCTTTTCAAGCTCCTGCTGCCTTAAATAAGGAAGTTATAACAACTATTGTATTCAGGAAAAGAGATGCACATGTGAAACCGGGCTGAAACCAGTCAAAAACTATCAATGCTTTTTATGTAATGAAGAAAAAAAAAAATCTTACCCGCTGCCTAATCTTGTACATGTTCTTGGACAGGATGTCGTGCATGTTCCTCAGGTCAGCAGCCAGGAACTTCTTCTTGGGTTTAGCAGAGTTTTTCTTTTCCTCACTGAAAGACAGTAAAAGAAAAAAAAATATTTTCTGCGTCTTTGAGCAACACTGAAAAGGGTTGAGGGTGATGGTGAGGGACACAATGCAGGTTTCGTACTACAGAGAGACGATGGACGGAGCAGCACTGATGTCTCCAGACACCGTGTCCAGGATCTCCATGGCGTTCTGCAGCTCTAACTTCTTATACAGCGCCACGATACTGGACTCGGCCCGGTTGTCTCGGATCAGGATCCGCCGCAGGATTCGATTGTTGAACTTCATAAACCTGCAGAGTAAGAGACAGCGTTACACTGATTTGTTTGCAACCATCAGCAATTTGTGTCAAATGGCCTCAAAACAGTTCAGACAAGAACAGTTCAGTCTGAAACAAGAATCATGAGGTTTGAAACAATGATGGTCGAAGAAAAAGGCCGGTTCTTCCTTTGTTCTTATTGTCAACAAATCCTCTGAGGAGATTAAAACCCACAATGTGTTTTGAATAAAGGGACACGTCATACAGGGCAGCGGTGAAGCTCACTGATGGGTTTTTTATGGTCGGGACAACAATGGAACTCTATGGCGCACAGGAGCAAACAATATCAGGCTTTAGCTATACAATATGTACTTCTCCATAAGATAAGTACATTGTTGGTTTTGTGTTATTATAGGATTTGATAACAA
>JAQNCA010000005.1:7643816-7656965 GCA_029783725.1 Acanthurus tractus | reverse complement strand
GTGTGTGTCACAGGGAGATGATGTTTTCATTTGTGCACAGCGTGTGACGTCAAAACGGATTCACGTGTATAAATAGACCTCCGCTGCAGAAGTCCTCACACATGGATGCACAGTATAGTTTTCCTGCTTTCGTCAGTGTAACATTGAACAACGTGAAACACACACAAGACAAAGACTCAGTGCGTCACCTCAGTGTGCCAGGTCCTCGATATTTAATGAGGAGAAATGTTTTCCTGCTGATCACTGAGGGAAGGCAAGCGGATGTCAGTGCAGTACACGACACACACAAATGAAATGACACTGACGTCAATATTAGATTAATAAAAAGAAAACACAAGTACCAAAGAGGAAAATGTAACCGAGTCTGACAGGCCACAGGAAATGTAAACATTAAGCTCTCGGAGCCATTTGAAGAAGCTCAGCTCGTGGCCTGACCACTCGCTGCATCCTTGACCTTTCACATTTCTCTATTTCCTGTTTCTTCCTCTGTTTCCATCCTCCGTTCACCGTTCCTCGGATCATATTTGTGCTTTGCAGGAGTGAAGTCGATGCAATCACAGCTTGCTCGTCCTGTTCCTGAATCTCACTCTTACATCAGTGTTTCCTCTTATAGACACTGTGTGGCACACTTGGCAAAGCCTTGGTTTCCTGTTTTCACACTGTTGAAATTCAGCAGATGTAGTGTTCGCTAGGTGTCAACTAACACCGGCTTCATCATTATCAGCCTTTTCCTTCACTATAATACGATCAGACTTAACAAATAAGTGTTTCACTATAAGCTGTTTATTGAGTGGGGTGTAATAATAACTGCTGTGTTTGTTTGAGAGCATTAGCATTTAATTGAATAAGTTATTTTATATATCATATAAAAACGACTTTGGTTTATTCTCAAATGTAAATGATAACTATAGAGCGATGTTTTGTATTTTCAGTCAGTTTCTGTTTGTCTAACACTTTGTTTTTGCATTATTTGTGATCTTGCCCCCTGATGTCTGTGGGGTTTCAGATAGACACTGCCAGCACCTTTATTGCACATTATTCCTCATCTCAGTGTTTCCTGTCTGCTGTCTGACAAGCATATAAACTTTTGTTAAGTGATTATGTTAGATTCATATTCACAAACAAAATTTATGCTCTTTAAAAGTTGACTCCTCGGCACTTTTCCACATATATTGACTGTAATTTGTTTGTTGTGCTGTAATTTGGGGCATGTTTTTTAACCCATTGATGATTGGCATTCTTTTGACAAATGGGACCTCATACTGTATTTTTATACAGGAAGAAAGCAATAAAATACTGAATTAAAAGCTTTAGTCAAAAAACACTTGATGAGGCGAAGAAGTTTTAGAGGCTACTTTGGAAATAAGAGCATTGGCTTAGTTTCTAAAAATAAAAGAAAGACAGTTATATCATTTTCTGTCTGTTCCTGCGTTTTTGACATAGGTCTTCACAAAAGCAGAACAGGTTTAAAAAAAGAAGAAGCAAGAAATCAAGGGATAGAGGGTGAAGATTCAGTCCGCTGCAGCTCTGTGTTTCATATCCTGCAGCTGCGTGAAAAGTCACACTTTTTTCCCCAGAAATCATTTCCACTGCCTACGTTAGCGCTTCATGAGAGGGAGAGAAAGGAGTCGAACACTGACAGAAAACTACACGACCTCTTAAACGCTGATCAACTCAGAATAGAAGTTCTTCACTGCTTTAACATTGTTTATTAAAGACTGTGATGTGATGCTGAGCATGAGTGCATCCAGCGGCCTTCACATGGATATTTACAGGCACTTTTCTATTTTTGTCAAGACTCCTGGTGTTCCAGTTGGTCTTAGTTGTTTCTACAGGGACAACAGATGATCACTTTGTTGTTGTCTTTTGTCTCTCTTTCAGCTTTATCATCTACAGACGAGTGACAGCTCACATCAACACACAAAGGAGACCACCACACACACACACACACACACACACACACATATCTGAGAGCTGACAAGCTGACGGACGAGTTTTGACTCTGAGTGTTCTCGACCTCGTTCTGCTCTTCAGCCCTTTCACTTTAAAATCCATCCTCAGCGCCCGACGTGAACCCACCATGGCCGGGAAGGAGCGCAGCCCCCGCCATCGGCCATGGTCCGTCTACCGGGCCAACACGTTTGATCTCTCGGCTGAGATGATGGGGCTGGCTCTCTCAGGTATCTAAGTAACAGCTACTATGGTAACCTGTCGACTTCACCGATGATGAAATGGCAAGGAGTTTTTTTTTTTAAAAAAGAGCTTCTCATCTTTTTTCTTTCCCTTCTGTCCAACAGGCAACAGTCAGGACCCAGATGAGCCTGTGCTGGAGTTTAGCGTGGGTGAGTTCAGGAGGAAAACATACAGTAATCAATGTATTTGTATCAATGAAGGACCATGGGTGATGTGTATTATGTCGCAGGTCGTGACACCCTCAAGCTCTGTATTTACCCTCAGCTTTGCAGCATCTTCTTGCTTGTTGTTTTTCATTTTTTATGGCCCTCAACTTTCTTGTTTAGTCACTTTTACTGGTCTTTTTCAGACACAGCTGAATATTTGTAGAGAAAAGCTCTGTAGGTGACCCAGCCAATATTAAATCCTAATGTTGCTCTTTGTCTTTAAATAGGTAACTGATTGCTAAAATGTTAACCATATTGATTTTGATGAATGTGTTTTGTCACTCAGAAGTTGACTACATCTTTGTTTGGAATGATTTGTAGTATTTTTATCTCTTGTTTAACCGTAAAAGCATTACTGTGAATAACTGTTGCTGCTTAGTGAGCACTTACATCTCAAAAATACTGTACTACATTCCTCCACTGACTGAGGATTAGTAACCATCCCACCAATAAGTCCCACACTTTGTAATCTCCTTCTGTGTTTATATGTCGCTGTAGCCTGCAGCGAGCTGGTAACGCCCTCTCTGGACCGCAAGCCAACCAGCTTCGTCGCCGTCAGCTGCACCACTCCGCCTCAGGCCTTCTGGACCAAACACGCTCAGACGGAAATCATAGAGGTACACCGCCGCCCGCTCACCCTTGTCTCCTGCCCTTTTGTTGGAGCCTTCAAAATGATTCTCACCACTCTGTCTGCCTCTCTCTCTCTCTCTCTCTCTGTCTGCCTCTATCCCTCCTCAGGGCACCAGTAACCCTATCTTCCTCAGCAGCGTGGCGTTCTTTCAGGACTCTCTGATCACGCAGCAGACTCAGGTCAAGCTCTCTGTCTATGATGTAAAGGACCGCTCGCAGGGCACGGTGAGCCCTGACACAAAAATCATTTCACTCCACTAGTGTCCTGTCAGAAAGGGAATAAAAGTCTTCTCTTTATAGTCTAAACTTGCCTAAGTTAAGTCCTCTAAACCCTTTGGCTGTGTGTGCTCTCATGTGGCAGATGTACATGCTTGGTTCATCCATGTTTTCTGTGAAAGAGCTGCTGCAGGACAAACACCACAGACTGCACCTGACCCTCAGGTAACAGGCAGACCTGTCACTCTCTCTGTAATAAGACGACAGCCGCTGCTTGCTGGATTTGGGTTGAAGAGTGTTCAATTTTCTCGATGTCTCTGTGTGTCAGGTCTGCAGAGAATGAGCGTGTGGGGAACATCACGGTCATCGCCTGGCAGATTGAAGAGAAGCGCGAGCAGAGAGCTCCGGTCGCAAGATTACAGAGAGGAGACACTGTTAATGGAAGGGTGGGTGATCATGAAGACAGGACACAGATGTTTAAGTTTACAACATGTTTGCCTCTTGAAAAAGTATCAGAACAGAAATGACTTGGTCCTTAATTGATTGGTAGATTGAAAGAAAAATAATCTTGAAAACCGATTCCTCTTTTTCAACCTCATAAATGTGAGAACTTCCTGCTTTTCAGCATCTGATTTGGTGAAAAAATCCAATTCTTTAGGTTTTTGGCTTTTGATAAGACAAAACAAGTAATTAAATGACATCACCGTAGGCTACTTGATCTGTGGTTGGCATGTTTAGTGTTTTCAACCCCAGAAAATGTAATTAACCTACTGTTGTTGTTGTTTTGACTGAGTATCTCTGCCCTCAGTCTGTTTCTGGTTGGACTGTTGTAACCACAAATCAATGAAAGATGAAGCTCAGATGGAGGATTCTCCGAGGAAAACATGGTTGTGATTGTCTTTATTTTTATCAGATGGTTCTTCCTGTTGATGAAAGTCTGACAGAGTCAATGGGCATTAAATCCAAGTCTTCATCTCTGTGTAAAGACCCACTGCTAAAGGCTGGTGAGTGTGTCTTTAGAAATATCAACTTCCTGTGTGACTGTGAGAGTTTATTAACTGTAAAACCTGGATTGCTGGCAGCGTCACTGCGGTTCCAAGCTATGATACCATGTTTTTTTTGTGTGCTGCAGTGTTTGGGGGCGTCATGTCCCGAACGTACCGGTTTCCCACCACTGATGGGAACCACCTTCGGATCCTGGAGCAGATGGCGGAGAGCACCCTGTCCCTGCACATCCCTCGACAGTTTGTCAAACTGCTGCTGGAGGAAGATGCCGTCAGGTAACATCTGTAAAAAAAAAAACTCACTCCGGTTGATCGGAGGCTTAGCATCTGGATCCAGGAGCAGCCGATCGTTGTAGTGTTCAACCTTTTTGGCTTGTGACCATTTTGAAGGCTTCTACCATTGCTGCAATACTTAAATACAATTGAAACAATATCCAACTTTTTTGTGTCTTGGTTATTTAGACACATTGTCTGAGTCTCAATTTCATCCTTGATGTCTAATTGTTCCTTTGCTTTTTCTTCACTGTTTAAGAAATCTTGAAAACACTAAGAATCCTCATCTTTGACTCCTGGTTTATGAAGCTGTATTTGCAGAAATATGTCATACTTTCATATTAAGTCTAGAAAATGATGCAAGAATATTTTGTTTGTAATCTATTTATATTTCTTAACGTTAACCTCCACTTGAAGCACATTCTTTTTGTCACAGTTTGCAAATGAGTTGTAGGAACTTTAACTTTTATCACCCCTCTAAATTAATCAGTGTTCAGCAACCAGAAAAGATATTCCAATCCTAATTTTTTCCAATGACAAAATGATTAATAGATTGAAAAAAAATCTACAAAAATTGTAAAATTTTAAATCATTTTCTATCCTATTAATAAGAGCTCAGGATACTTTGTTGACATTATACTGATGTGTGTAACTTTATATTCTTGTTGTACTCTATTATTGTGTCGTCATGTTTGTAAAGAACAAACTAAGAGTTTCTGCTTAATGTGGATGATTTGATGAGTTGGATCTGCTCAGTCATTGTGTTTTTTTTGCACAACTGAACAAGCTGCACTAACAGCTGTGAAGCTGTTAGATCATCAGCGCCTCAGCTGGATGTCTTAAATGTATATGTGTTATTACAGGGTGTGTGAGCTGGAAGAACTGGGTGAGCTGTCCCCATGCTGGGAGAACCTCAGGAGGCAGATCATCACTCAGTATCAGACCATTATCCTCACCTACCAGGAGACCATAAGTGACCTGCATGAATACAAAGGTTAGAAACACAACAAGCTAAGAACGTATGTTATTTCCAGGTATTTCAACTTGAGCTTGGATTCTCTTTATTTATAGCAGAAAATAAGGTTTTTGTGGCTTTTCTGTGGCTTTGAGTTTAAAATGTGGACATTTTTAAGAAAAGAGGTGTCTGATGAAAAGATGCTTTTAAGTTTTATTATGGCATCATGTTTTTCAACCCTATGTGTGATTAAAACCTGAGTAACTTGTCCTCTGCTGTATCACTTTTGATACCCCCTTACAGTTTGAACTGTGTCATAAAAGTATAGCATTAAATCTTTTAGTGCCTCCTTAAGTAAAAACGAAAAATCATAAAACTGCACTGGATGACCAGTTCAACATCACATATAATTATCTTTATTTAAAATATCAAAGTGGGGCTAATTTATACCCTGAACTGAGATATTGACAATGTCTTTTCTCCTCTCTGCTCCCTCACAGGTCCTTCATTTAAGTCAAGTACCTTGAAAGCAGAGAGGAAGTTGGAGTTTATTCCAACTAACCTGCACATCCAGAGGATGAGGGTACAAGGAGAGACCGGCTACGGTTGGTATTTGTCATGTTTGCATGTAAAACGTGCCTACATTTATCCGAGGTGTTAACAGCATCGTTTATTCAGTGTGTTTTATTCTGTTTATTGCTGTCTTGCCATCAGACCGGACTTACGACGTTGTGACCATTGGTGCTCCTGCTGCACATCATCAAGGCTTTAAAGGCTGCGGCCTCAGAAAACTGCTGCACAAGCTGGAGGAAGCCAGAAAACAGTGAGTGAAGCAAAGCAGCTCTTGTGCAATTTGTCTCATTGCAGTGTTTGATTTTATGACTGATTAATTCATCCTTTTGTCTTTTTCATCCAATCAGCACTTATGTGGAGGAAAGGTGAGATTATATGTAATGGATTAGTTTCTCTTGACATTCCTTTGCTGCCAAACTTGTTCCCTAAATTGATCTTCCCTCTTCCGCTTTCCCTTTCACAAACAAAGCTCTAAAGGGCTGGCATACCAGCCTCAGGACATCGTGAAAGCGAAGGAGCTGATTGGCCAAATCAACACTCTAAAGACACAAGTGTGTTACTACACTGAACGTTTGTCTCGAGCTGCCAAAGACCGGTCAGCCAACGCTCTGGAGAGAACGCTGGCCATCCTGACAGAGAAGGTAGGAGAGTGCTCAGGGGAGCTGGAGGTTATCACTCAAGTGCTGCTTTATAGTTTCTGATTTAATCTCATTCTTTCACACTCTGACTGTTTCTTCTGGGTTTTCACCAATTCCCTGAACTTTGATCCTTGACCCGTTAATCTCTCAGCTCTTATTTCTTATTGCCTGGGTAGAGCAAGCAGGTCCTACAAGCTTAAAATGTCTTCAGATACGATTTTGGGCGTTGAGAACAAGAAGAAAAGGAGTGATAAATATTATACAACAGATCTGATTTTGAACTGTTTGGAGCACTTCAACCAAAAAAAATGGTTCTGAGCAGGAAACCTGGTTCTCAGCTGGAACCAAAAAATAGCAGGCTTTCTTTGAAACACAAAGTGTCCGTCTAACTCAGCAGCTTCTTGTGCATTCTGCTGTGCATTGCTGATGATTTAGCCTTGGTTCCACTGAAAACTGGACTGAATCGCTGGAAAACACCAAGATTTCAGAAATCCTGACCAGAACTTGTTTAAGCGCCACCGCTAATTAAGAACAGCCAGAGAGAAATGTCAAACTAGACTCAATATATCTGCATGTGCTCACATTCTTTGCTGTTAAAGCCAATTTTAATTTTGAGGTAACATGGCCAGTTGTTTAATGCTTAAAAAAGACATTATGCCCAGTTGAGACAGTGGGGAAAAAAAGTTCCCTCATTTTTAATGGCAGGGTTGATGAACTTCAAAGAGCATTACTTGCTTTGAGACCTCTAATGTAATAGCTTCAGTATCACCACATTTTCACTGCACTCCCTCTGTGCTCTTCCTCTTTCTTCTCCTCCTGCAGACTCGCCAGCTGGTGACCGTGTGCGACTCCAAGCTGCTGTCCTCAGCCATCCTCGCACTGGCAGCTGCCCGCCCAGAGATCCCCCAGCAAGGCAGCCCATCCCCATCCTCCTCCTCCCTCTCACCCTCCTCACGTTCACCATCACGCTCCCCCTCCCGCCACCCGACCTCCCCGTCTCGTGCCGCCACGTCGCCCTCTCGCCACGCAGCTCCTCAGGAGGGCAGCGAAGGGAGTAAAAACAAGCGCGCCTCATTGCAGGCAGATATGCACGAGGAGGAGTGGGTAAGAGAACAGTCCATCTGCCTCTTTAGCGTCTGTGCTCTTGCATTTTTGAATGTTAACTCCATTTGCAACGTGTGTTTGTGTGCAGGAGAAGGTTTGGCTAAATGTTGATAAGAGCCTGGAGTGTGTGATCCAGAGGGTGGACAGGCTGCTGCAGCGAGACAAACTCCAGAGCGACAGCAGCTCTGAGGACGTCTTCCTGCTCGCAGATGAGGAGCCAAGTCACGCCAAGAAAGGTGCACACACACAAACACAGAAATTTCTTTGCTGTGAGATGTAAGAATGAGGCACAGTCATGCACCGATGCACTGACTGTGCAAAGATCAGAGAGTTTGCATGAATGTGGCAATTTCCTGAGGTATCCATAGCAACCAAGAAGTTTCTGGGTACTGGTCTGGGCATGAAGACATGGATTCATAATCATCATCATCATCATCATCATCACTGCAACCATCACATAATCCATTTTTATCATCATCGTCACTCTCTCACTACACTCCTGCATGCTTTTTACATCCTGTTGATCACATCTGTAGGTAAACATATTTTGTGTCTTCTCACTCGTAGAAAGCAGCCCAGAGGTAGAAAAGACGTCTCCAGGTGAGAGCAAGTTTTATTTTGTTCATCTGATCTTCTTTTGTCTCACAAACTTAAATATTTCAAAGCAGATTTTCAATATTTGTTAAGTCAGTGAAATATGCAAGATTCTATATGTGAGAAATACAGTTTGTGAATTGAGGAATAATTTTTTTAATAATTATAAAGTTGTCATCTTTTAAAAGTGAAATTTTTTTTTTTTTACTTTATTGGATTTTAATCATCTAAATCTCTCAAAGTCCAAAAAATGCAGATCCACTCAGCCTTTTTCTGTACAGAACTTGCAATTGTTCTGTGTTTTGAACCTGTGTGTGTCTGCAGGTGAGTGGAGTGAAGCTCTGTATCCTCTCCTCACCACACTAACGGACTGTGTGTCTCTGATGAGCGACAAAGCCAAGAAGGCCATGGTGTTTCTGCTGATGCAGGACAGCGCCCCCACCATCGCCATGAGCCTCACCCTGCAGTACCGACGTGATGTTGTTTTCTGCCAGACGGTCCGTCAACTTCTGCCACCCCTCTTGCAAACATAGTTTTACAGAATCCCTCATTATGATTGAAAACATTACCATTTATCACCATGTTGATGTGAGTTGCGTTTGTTACAGCTGACTGCACTGATCTGCGGCTTCGTCATCAAGCTTAGGAACAGTCTCTGTGACTCAGGCTTCCTCAGGCAGCTACACACCATCGGCTTACTGGTGCAGTATGAGGGCCTGCTCAGCACCTATGGTAACCTGTGTGTAAGGATGTGTGTGTGTGTGTGTGTGTGTGTTAGTGTGCATGTATGCATTTATTAAAAAGTATCATCACACAGAAAACAAAAAGTTCTAACAGAGTGCACACCTTCCCCCGAGGCTGTGAAATCTTGCAGAAATTGTTATTCTATAATTTTTTTAAATGTTTCATTATCTGGTGCAGCATCAGAGTTATTGTGAGAACATCTTTATCGATCTGAGAACAACCATGGTTTATCCCAAATCATTTTTGAGAACATGGGATTGTTGTGCTAAATCAAGGTCATGATGACTTCAGTGTGATAATTGCATCCTCAATACAAAGAGGCTAACAAAACTGACTTAAAGTGAACTGGCTCAGAGTAAATATAGAACCAGATTTTTTTTATCATACTATCAGTTTAAAAGTTGAAGCACTTTATTCCAAATAGGCCAAAGATTTAGCACTTAACGTTCTTGGCTGAGGTTGAATACTAACATATCACCACAGATATCTGTGTGAACTGTTCTTGCCAAAAGCCTCCTTGTTTGTTATAGGTGAAGAGTTGGCCATGTTGGAGGATATGAGTGTCGGAGTGATGGACTTGAGAAACGTCACCTTTAAAGTTACCCAAGCGACTTCAGGTTTCGCCCCGGACATGCTGCCTGTGATCACAGGAAACAGGAACGGCTTCAATGTCAGGGTACCGATGCCCGCCGTGATGTTCGACACGCTGCCCCGAGAGATCCAGAACGGGATGCTCCTGCGCGTGCAGCCCGTCCTGTTCAACGTGGGGATCAACGAACAGCAGACGCTGGCTGAAAAGTAAGTCACTGGGATTAAAGAAGAGGAATGGTTGGGGGCATAAGGCAAGATGAAAAATGAACAGCTTATTACACTAACTATGACCAATCAACAATCTAAATAAATCTTAAATATTGAAGAAGAATCTTGTTATGTCGTGGTTATGACGGGCATCATGTCAAAGTTTTACTTAAGAATAAGAAAAACAGAGTAATAAAGTATGAAGAACATCTATGAGCTTTAAAATATGCATATTGCTTGTTAAAAGTAGCATCAGCCAACAATGTACAAAAAGAAACAGAATAGAGGCCATAATATGGTGATATGTTGTATTTAAATGATGAAATATTTTAGAATGACTTACTGTAACTTACTGTGTGTCCAGGTTTGGAGACACATCATTACAAGAGGTGATCAACTTGGAGAGCACGACTCGCCTCAGCTCATACTACGACCAATTTAAAGAAGTTCTGCCAGAAGACTGTGAGTTTACATTTATGTGAAACACTTTTTGAGAAGAAAAAATGTGTTCTTTCCATATTTCACTGTTCTTATCAGCATATTTCTGTGGTCTGCCTCTCAGGCCTGCCTCGATCTCACAGCACGATCAGTCTGCCAGAGCTGCTTAAGCTGCTGAGCCAGAATGTGAACACCAAGACGAGCAAGAACGTGGAGATTTTATGGCAAGCAGCCGAGGTAAACCTGCTCCTTGTGGCTTCTCTTCCTTTCTCTGCAATCACCTGATTTTAAAAAGCTCTCTCCTACTTCTCTAATCTCCATCTCCAAACCCTAAAGGCGTGTCGCCGCCTGAACGGAGTGCGTTTCACCAGCTGTAAGAGCGCCAAAGACCGCACAGCCATGTCCCTGACCCTGGAGCAGTGTCAGATCCTGCAGCAGGAGCACGCCCTCGCACCACAGGTCTTCTACCAGGCCTTGGACTGCATGCGCAGGTCAGTGTACGATTATTAAAGTCATTCATTTCTCAGATGTTATCACCCTGGAACAAAAAGCTCATTAGAAGAATTGCACATTTGCCAGAATGAATAATGCGTAGCTGCTTTTTCTCTACAGCGAGGGCTGCAGGAGAGAGAACACCATGAAGAATGTCGGATGTCGGAAATACGCCTTCAACTCTCTCCAGCTCAAGGCCTTCCCCAAACAGTATCGCCCCCCAGAGGGAACATACGGGAAAGTTGAGACCTAAATGGACTCTTCTACTTGGAGGAAACCAAAAGACTATTAGAGATGATAACGATGGCACCACACAGACAAAAACAACAGAAACTGGAACGACAGCCCTTTGTTTTGTGCTTAGTCACTGTTAGATAATCAATGTTCAAGTGCCAGTGCTACTCTAGTTTGTTTTATTGCAGTCTCCCCTCTCCTCCAGTAGTGCTAGAATCACACACTATTCACGGCCACTTCACAGCAGTAAAGATGTGGCTTTCTGTCCTGCATTGTAGCCAGTGTGCAGACAACAATGTTGGCTGCTGTCTGAGTTGTAGCATCAGGAAATGTACAATGAAGTCATTTTAACTCGTGTCCCTAGAAATAAGATGTGCAAATGTCTCAGCCTTTAGAACGATGACGTGGAACACATGTTGTTAACCTTGCTGCTTTCATGTGATTTATCAGTTTGCCACTTCAAGGTTCATTTTCACAGTAAAATGCAACTTGCAGTCCCTGACAGAGGGAAGTTAAACGATAAGTATGGCAGCATTTTCTTAGTGTCAATAAATTCCAATAAAGTCCAAGACCAAAACCAACAATCAATTAATCCTAACAACAATCATTGTCTGTGTAGCCAAAGCCTTTCACCACTCAACCTGGCTTGAGCACCTGTGGTGGGTGGGGCATGAGGTTTCGATTGGTACATTCAGAATTTCTTAGTAACGGAGAAAGAGTAGATGTGCTTCCAGCATCTTCTCAGAGTTATGTAAAATATCCCTTGTAAGAAAATTTTGTTAGATAAAATATTAATTATAGTATAGTATCTTGACATACTGTGTCTCAAAGGAACTTTTATTCATGTTCAGGAGGAACAAAGAGGTTCAGGGCTGACTGGTCAACAAATTTAAAAATGTTAAGAGATGAAAAAATGCATTGTTGGTTTTGTTCTTGTCACAAGATTTTCTAACAATAAAATAATATAAGATATTCTTATCCTGTAAGGCTACACTAGGCAAAATATCCTTTTTGTTGATTACGGTCAAATTTTCATACAAGAGGGGACATATTTAAGCAAATGGTAACAACAGCAAGCAGTTGTGTTCTTGTGCTGTCTGAGAAAAACAAATCTTGCAGAGATTTTTTAAAAAATGTTTTTATTCTTTGTCTTTCCTTTCCATTTGGGGCTGCCTGCAGGGGAAGTCCCTTGAGGAGCTTTGACTAGAAGATTAAGTTTTTGAACACAAATTTCTTTATTCTTAAAGATATTTCTCTGGACCTAATCTGTGCCACAGAATGACCGCTGTTTAGGTCAGCAATTATTTTGGGTTTTTTTCAGTGCTTTCAGTCCGTTGTCTGTCTCCCTTCCGCTGTCTCTCC
Organism: Acanthurus tractus; assembly: GCA_029783725.1. Taxonomy (NCBI): domain Eukaryota; kingdom Metazoa; phylum Chordata; class Actinopteri; order Acanthuriformes; family Acanthuridae; genus Acanthurus; species Acanthurus tractus. Next base: position 7,644,511 of record JAQNCA010000005.1, on the reverse strand, counting down.
CTTTCTCCCTCATCTTTCTTCTTCAATCACATTAATATTCAACACCATATCACTCTTAACAACAAGCACAGATCTTTAGGAAGTACATATCTGCCACTATCACTGGCATTTGTATTACAATGATGTCTCATCTAATGTGTTTTCTGTTGTTTTTGTGATGCGCTGTATGCAGGAGCTGCTTCACAAGTTATGGGCTCTAGAAGTGGTGCATCACATATTCTATAATTCCCACTTATCTATAGATATTTAGGTTTTTTTCTGCAGGTTATATGCACCACTATAAACCTTCAAACTTGATTTTTATTTATTAAAAGAAGGTGTTTCGGTTGTTGCGGCACTCAGTTAAATTAAGCAAACTCTGTGATTGAAATAGCATAAAAACTTAACTTGCATGGAGGTTTAAAACTTTACTGCTTTACACAATTGCAGTTGTATACTGTTGCAACTGAGTGTACCAATGAGCACTTACCAATGGTTTTTAGACTGAAGTGAAGTTATGCATATTGCATTATTCTACTGACACCAGTGACTCCTCTTCTGTTGCCAGTTTGCCACCTCTGGGCTCAAATGTACTTTATTGTACAAAACTTAGAGAGACAGTGGATTTTATTTTGAAAAGTTACTTGTTTACTTTGCTTACAGTTACTTATGTTGATATGGCTGTTGTTGCCAAATGCTGGTATAGTTTTTTTTTT
>JAQNCA010000005.1:7626922-7638481 GCA_029783725.1 Acanthurus tractus | reverse complement strand
CATTTTATTCAATATTTGTTTTATTAAGTGTATTTTCTTTAAAAACTCATCACACACTCATTTATCCAGATGGAGTGGCTGCCAGCATGGTGATCCTTTTGGGCATAACATTTGGTTGTCCTTTCTACCCACTTTCTGTCATTCAGATGGGGTTGTAGAGCTGCATTTACACTGACCCGTGAGCAACACTCGATTTAAATCTTTTCAAGTATTTACAGCTGCTCATTCAGTGTTCATTCAAACATGTGGCAGCGCTCAGATGGCTCCTCAGTATCCTTTCTTTCCTCTGAATCTTGACCTTGTGTCCAGCTGTTAAAAGAAGACGGACGTTGGTTTGTTTGCAGCATTAAAGCAAAAGTCATGTTCCCTTAGAAAAACACAGGAGTTTAATTTAATATCAGATTTCAGTTTTAAAAAACAAAAAACTGTGTGCTTTTGGAAACTTGCAGACATGAAGAGGAAGATACAACATTTCCCGTTTCTTTTACTCCTCTACCTCCCACCAATCCAAGGCAATGTGCAATGTGCTGACTTACCATCGACCTCTTGCACTCAAAGAATGATGTCTGCAAGGCTTTGCAGTGGCCTTCCTTTAAACACTCGCTGGGCAACTTCCCCTCCTAAAAAAAGGAAACAATTAGAATACACTGAGTGCTTTCCATGTGTAAAACATGCTTTTCCCAGCAAGAGCCTCAGTCAATAGCTTGTAGTACTGTCTGATCTTGAAGTCGATGGGACTTACAATACTCTACAGAAGATACAGAGCTTTTCCTCAGAGGGAAAAAAACAAGACATGCCAATTTATTTGCAACTTCAAATAGTTTCAATCTGGTATGTGGGTCTTCCTTCCAAAGAAAACACCATGAAATTGACAAGAAAGTTCGTCCAAAGTGGAGCATCTGGTAAGTCCTTGTGTGTAGTACTGAAACCAGTGGTCTGCTCCATAAAATCAATCTGTTACAATCTTGTTTGAAGGTTTAATTCTTTGGGTAATTATTATAGACAGAACATGTAAAACATTGTCTATTTTCAGCTCTGTGATGCTTGGTTAAGCCTGCCTTTCATTTACATTCAAAATTAATCATTATAAATGGTGAGGCATGTATGTACATTCAATTGCAAGCTAAATCAAAGGGTGTCGAAGTACCAAAAGTCATAATAATAATAGTATCTTGTTAGAATGTTAACAGCTGTCTGATGCTAAAAGGTTTACTACTGTTTAAACTCTAAATCAAAGGGCTTACTGTCTAAATTATGATCAGAGAAACACATTTTGATTTAGCTCAAGGTTTTAAGACAAATCTGCACTAAGTGATGTCTGATAATTTGTTACAGACATGTCAAGTCAAACATTTGATATATAATCCCGTATTAAGATGGTAAGAGTACAAAAGGTACGTTGCTTTATTAACATTTATCATTATTATTGATAGTGCAACCGATACGTTATCTCTTCGTGGTTGACTACCTCGTAAAAATGGCTTCAGTCTTGTTGAGCTGAGGTTGATTTGAAATGTTATGTTTAAGACCACTGACGGTCTTTTTCCCAGAGTTTATATCATTTGATGTTAATTGATAAATGTGATGATCTACCTAACATGCGACTACTTAACGTCAGCTTCTTATATGCACATTGCCCTGTAGTTTCCACATCAAAAGCACGTTTCTGACACAGCCGTCATATATGAGCCATAAATCAAAACAAAGTAATGGAGACTCTATCAGCGTTGATGCCTGACAGGTGTGGACAGTCGAGCCCACGCACATTCATCATTAGTGTTTATGTGTTGGCTTTTACAGTCAGTGCGTTTAGAAGCCGATAAACAAATCCGGAATTCAAATTCTTATCAAGCGTACATGTTTATCTACATTTTATATTCCATTCTAACGTGAATTTTCAAAAACATTTCACAAAAAATCCAATTTTTTTCTACCAGAGGTCGTTGCTTTACGTTACCTTTACCACACAGTCATGCCGAAGGAGACAGGCCTTGAAGTCCTCTCTAATACCGGCACAAGCTCTGTTGTCTTCCTCCTTATCCTCGTAATACTTCGGCATTGTGCACAGTCCACTTTAACACCAATATTGCCTTAATTATAGACTCACAAGTACAAGTAATGTTTACTTAACCACATTACATGGTTGTACTCGGTAGAGCTGATAAGACGTCAGAGGCGGAGCCTGATTCATTCTTATGAAAGTTGCTTTGGCGCATGAAACATACGTAACTTCCGGGTTCGGCTCACCGCCATTCAAGGAAGGCTGGGACACGGGCTGTGGCGCCATCTGCCGCTGCAATGGAGACTTTGGCCCTACCGGCAATGAAGAACTACTGTTCCCCCAAACACATCGTAACCATGACACAGGTTTGCTACCAAAATTATATATATATGTGCCATTACCCAACAGATTTTACCTTGATGTGGTCCTGAATGAATACACAGTTTTGAACAACTTTTGGTCATCTCACATGAGAGGTTTATGTGTTTCTGTTGTTGCTTTTTTCACTGGTTTGAAGTGGACTGGTCTCAGTAGGAAAAATGTCTTTTGGTTTCTGTAGTGCACAAATCAAAAATAGTAGAAAGATGACACATCGAATTTTCCTTTTATTTTTCTAACAAATTTCCGTGCTGTATGTTTCATGTTCGAGATATTCAGCCTGTGCCAATGGCCAGAGACATTTACAGCCAAACCTCGCCCACTAAACCAGACTTCTGAAATCCCTGCTTGGAGGATCGTCCCTCCGCTCTCAGACCAGTCTCAGCCCGGTCCTCTGACTGTAGGAAAAGTCTAAACTTTTAGCAATTATTATCACAAAGTATATTGATCACGACTGTTATGTTCAATATGTGTTACCAATTATTTCTCTGGATTGGTTGAAAGACAGCATTAATAAGTTTTCTGCTTATTTGCAACTTTTTCCATCGTCCGTGGTCGGCTGACAGGAAATAAAAGAAGCATCACTTGTCATGAGTCTACCATTCAGAGAGACAGGAGCAAAATCCAGAAATGGAGGCAACTTCCAGTGACAAACTCTGTCGCACATGGGCTCTTCCTATTTTTCTTTTTTAACTCAGCTGCTCTAATTAATTTAAAAAGGGAGTTTTATGACAAGAGAGAGAGATAGAGTGAATTATCATCAGTAATAATAATGAATTTACGTTATTTATTAACTTTTATTTAAAATGTCATCAGAGACATGAATACTTACCAACTCTCAGATATATTCTTGCTTTTGGAACTTCTTCACTAAAATGCTGTTTTTCACTCTTCTTAGACAGCTTTGACCTGTTACATTGAATAAGTGTCATTGGTCTGGATTGTTTTGTATAGAGATAACAGGCCAGCTCAGGCCAGACTGTTGAGCCTTGCACTTTTATCAGCTGTCTCCTGTCTTGTGCAGAGTTCAGTCAAAAGAAGATCAATGGACAAGGAAAAAATGCTCTGTTCAGATATTTGCAAGTAACTCAGGCAGATCATCTCCCAATAAGGAAATGCTTAAAGACTGTGTGTTGCTTTCACCCTGTTATTTTACAGCTGTTCTTAAACCAAACTTGGTGATGCAGATGGCATGAGTAATGCAAGTACAACAAAAAAATCATATCACAAAAATGGCCATGACTTCTAACAACATTTATCATTTATTTTCAAAGATGTCCATGTAAAATGACGTCAAAAACATCAGAGGCAGGCATACACATGTACATGATGAAGGCACATGAACTGATGGGTGTATGAAGTTCTCGAGGAAGGGAAGAGTTCCTTGTTTTTTTTGTTTTTTTGGTCTCCTGTCCACTTTCCAAAAATACAGTGAGGGGATCACAGGGATCTCATGACTGTTCATGCTCTTTTCATGCATTCAGTTTGTTTGAATATGGATAAAGGACAACAGGAAGAAGCTTGCCCTGTCAAAATATGTTCCACCATTCACTTAAGAGACTTGCTCTCATCTTTTCTCAATTAAGATAAGAATCTGTACAAGAGGTGGAGATCAAGCGACATCAGTTTTCTTGGGTACAGCTCGAACACAGATGATTCGACCTGGGTTTGGAGGCCTGAGCTCCAACCAACATTATCAATCATGCATGTGAACAAGCACGATAAAAATAAAATTGTCCCACTCTCAGCTCAGTTACACCAAAAGGCACTTCATTACCCCCTTAAATAAATCACTGTAATGTAAAATGATTGAATTTTCACGTAAAAATATCTTCCATTCAAAACATTGGCACACAAACACACATACACACAACATAAACACAGACACAAGACATGTTAAGTGAAATTCGATAAACTACTAAATGAGGCAGAAAAGAGGAAAGAGAGGAAGAGTGATGGACAGAAAGAGTAATAATGCTAATTGCTTTTTATATATTTACAATCAAAATACTACACAACCTTAGCCAAATCATACAACAAAGGGACAGTCTGCACTGATCAGTAGTCATAATATTCTGTCCATCAAGAACAGATAATCGTTTGGACAAAATAAACCATACTGTGGATTTGGAGGAGTCAGTGAAACAAGCTTATGCTTTGAATAGATGGATAATTTAAGTACAATGGTGAAGGGTGTGATGGTAACAAAACAAAAAGTGAAAAAGCAGTGCAAATCACGCTGGAAATCTGGTACAAAACCCATCCTCTTATTTGAACCACTTTAAATTAGCATGACACAGATATCGTTTCTAAAATCCAATCAATAAATCAAATGTTTGTATGACTTAAAAAATATCAGTATATGCAGCAATCAAAATGTAGGCAAATGTGAGAGGGTAGAGACCGGAATTATGTTGCCGAGACAATTGCAAGGGACCTGGACGTAAGGCACGATTCTCCAATTTTTAACCCACCACCGTAATCTGGTCACAACTTTCCAACAATTCAGTTGTTTTTTTTTTAAGCAATGAAAATTAAGTCTTTTTAGGTTTAACATCCTCTTCAAGTGAAAACAAACTAGACCAAGCCACTTGTACTGGCAGTAAAAGCAACTGCACAAGTAGTTTTAAATTAAATGAAATGTACAATAGCAATTTTGAAAAGAAAAAAAAAAACAACAAAAAACAACAGTATACAAATAAAACAGACTCTGAACGACCATAAACATCTCTTAATAGAATAAAAATATATTTTACCTCTTGTACAAATTAAAGATTTATTTCAAATAAATTAAGTCACCTTCATAGATCGTCATAGCTGTAATAATATATCAATATAACAATATATTCCTTCAGGAAAATGACGCAAAGGCAATGTCTGATTGGTTTACTATAAATGGACACTGAGGTCATACACAGCCTGTCACACAGGAGGTGAGATAGATAAGGTGTCATGGTACTCATTTTCTTGATGGATTGGTGTAGTTACCACAGAATCTGGCCTATGGTCAAAGCTGTTAATGACATTCTGAGTTTGTGTGCCAGGACGAGTGGAGTATTTGAGTGTCAGGGGGAAACATTTTTGTTCGGGCTGGTGTTGATCTCGGGCTCAGACACCTCTGCTGAGAACAGAGAGCAACTGGCCAATAGTGATGACAACATTCTTGATCATCACGGGCTTTTTGGCTGAGGCGTTAGTGACAGTGCAAGGCCCCAGCTTGCCCAAAAGGTGGCAGCATTGAGTAACAGAGAAAGATTTGGCAGCATCTACACCACTGGCCAGGTGACTGGTTCTCCCCAGATGTGAAGATTTGTCCTCATTCATCCAAACGTTTTCTGATTGTGATCAAAGCTGCTGAATGACACAGTCAGTTTGAGAGTCGGAGCAGGGAACAGATGTCTTCACACACTTCACTGTTGTTCTTTAGACAGTAGTATTCACATTCTCACAAATGAGTTAAGAGCACAAGAGTGGGAGAAATGCAGAAAGAAACGGAGATATTGATCGATGAGAAGCAAAGTAAAGTACATTAGGAAGAGCGTGGACAGGGAGGTGGCGTTCCTCAGACAAGCTCTGACGAGCAACTCTAGTGGGCTCTAATGACTTCACTGCTGGTTGCTAGGTGCCAGAGGCCTTGTGTAAGCAGTCTAGGAGATTTTGGTCCCCATGGGGCCATGATTCATGTGTCCGCTCAAGAAGAGTCAGCCAGCTATCCTCTTTATATGTATCTGCAGGAGAAGAGCACAGCATCAGCATGTATTATTGGATAAAATGAGGAGGCAGCATTCATCCAAAGGGAGTGGTAGGACAGGAAATAAGTGCTAGTGGCATTTGATTGGCTTACTTCACTAAGGATGGCCCACACAGCCGAGTCTTTCAAAACTGAGAGCCGTAGCGCCATGACAGGATTGAAGGAAGGATCTACAGCCCCCTCTGCCACACCCTTTTCAAAATGACCTGTGGGTTCAAGCACAAACAAAAAAAGATCAATAAAATTTAAATAGTGTAATTGTTTTAATTTGCGGGGACAGAACACTGCCAGGAATTCACTGGTCATTTACTTGCTTAAGTGAGAAAAAAAACAACAAACATCAAACATACGCCAGCAACATAACTGACTCTTTGAAAGAATGTGAACTTTGGGTTAGTAAACGTTACTAATCAGCACAAGGCTTTCTTTCTTTTTCCAAAGAAATCATGTCTCAAAAGAAACGTATCACAAAAAAGTTAAGAGACAGAAAAAAACAAAACAGCAAGGCAAATGAATAGAGGAGAACATGACTGTGGGAGAAGCAGAAAACTTAAATGAAAATTGGAAGGGGAAAAAAAAAAAGAACAGCTGTGACAGAGAACATTTCACACTTTTTATACACAGTCATTGTAGGCGCCATCAGTGAGAGTGTGTGTAATCTGATCATGATGTTTTCACTTACCGATCCTATAAAAGCGGTCTTCAGTTCGCTTGTACTTCTCTTTGGTCTGCAGTCCAGTTTCCTGACACATGGACACAGTGAAAGATGGAGATTCCAGTAAAACACGAGAAAACAAATGACTTTCTTTTTTTTTTTTCAGTCGGAACAAATGCTAGCATCTGTGACTGCACTGGAAGTGTGAATAACAATGTCAGCATGTATTGCCTCTGGCAGAGCAAAAGATTCAGTCACGCTCACATTCCTGTCAATAATCAATACGCCTCATCCCTAACAGCAACCGCTCAGTGTAATCTAATCAAAACTGTTTGCACATAACACCAGAATGAGGCGACTGCATGTGTGTATGCACATCTGTGTGAGGAGGGTGTTTCCCTACCGAGACAGGCAGTATTTCAACTGTGGTGTTCTCAATTTTGTCCCCTGGGTGCTCCTGGTTACCGCTGCGAAACAGGAACCTGTCAAACAAATCAAGCATTCATTTTAATATTAACATCCAAAGATTTCTTGCACTTTGGGAGCTACCACACACAAACACACACACAGTCCATTAAGTCCTGTTTAGACTTAAGTTAGGCAAGTTAGGTTAACTTATGAAATTTAAAAATTTGACTGGGTCAATTTTGTGTATCCCCTGTGTTTTCTGGGCTAAATGGTCAGTAGGATATAGCTGATCAAAAAATTTTAAAGCGTAGGCTTCTCAGATCTCATTTTCGAGTTGTAGCTACAGGCTTTGAACATGAAAGAAAAACTTCAGCTTTTTTTGACTTTTCAGCCAAATCTCAGCAGATGTCAGAACAACTGGAGGATTACTTGAATTAACCAAGGGAGGGCACAATGTAAAACATGAGCTTGGCTTCTGATTTGGTGGAAAAATTCAAGAATACAAGTAAAAGTAGAAGAATAAAAATTAAAATTAAAGAACATGCCTCTCTTCACTGATCTGAAACAAGACTGTTTTGAGATCTGAAACAGTCTTGTTTAACTCTGGGTTTGTGGGTGCACTGTATTAACTTGAGTTAAATGTTTAACAGTCAAAGAGTGGAAAACAGGAAGAGTGCCAGCTAGAGAAGCAGGAAGAGATAAATCCTAAAGAAAGCTGGATCCCTTGACCAACTGCAGATGAGATGTTGTCTAATCAACGCGGCAAAAGTGTCTGAAAAACTGTAATTGGTGTCATTCAAAAGAGGACATAACACTTCAGAGTCAGAGAGTGGAACCCTGGATGGCCATTTTGCCACTTACTGCCACTTACAGAGTGACTGACACACTCTCAAACCTGTCTCGCTGTCCTAATATTAATTTAAAGCGATGATTGTATCCCACCGCTCATGTAAAGATAATCTTCACATGACTGAATATTAACATCTGTCGCAGCTTCTGCTCTGATCCAAGTCGTCAGTCTCGCTATCAGCTCTCTATATTCACTGCTTCGCCGCCTCTTCACCTCAGCTCCACTGAGAGTAGGAGGCCCGCCTGAGAATGCTTATTTTAGAGCACTCTCATTAGCTCACCCTGTTCCCTGAAGACACACATACACACACACATGCACACACACACACAGAAGCTAAACTTGAAGCTAAGTGAAAAGGCAGATAACATGCCGATAAAAGAAAAAGTTCTGGTTCTGATAACAATACATAGCTTTGACTATGATTTGCATTCTCTACATATTATTTGAATGCAAATGATGAGAAGTTGTGCACTAAAATAGTATGAACACATACCTCTCTATGCTGACAGGTCTGTCAAACTTGAACAGGACATAGTCTCCTGCAGTAGGAGTGATGGCCCAGAAGAAGTCCTCTCCCAAGTACGTCTTCTCTAGTGTGTGACCCTGATACACCTGTGTGGCACAGTACATGTTTTGTTCCATCTTGATCTGATTTTGGTCGAGTGAACACTCAGAAATTACATGTTTTATGGAAACCCTGCCACAGTACCTTCATTGAAGTTGAAACCTCAGCTGGGGGGTTGACGTGCATCTTGTGGAGCAGTGGCTTTAAGAAGTCTTTGTCCTACGGGACACATACAAAGAGGACGCCAACATTTCTATACAGGAAGTAGCCTCTAAAGTTTCTGCAAATTAATGACTGTGAGGGTGTGAGACTCACTGTGAGTTTTTGGATCTTTCCAGCGAGAGAAGAATGAAGTCCCACATGCTGAAACAGGGAGGGTCTGAACCGCACACGCAGGCTGGACTTCTGCCGCTCACAGTGTTTCTTTTTAACAGGAAGATAGATGGAGAGAGATGAGACCCAAGCTTTTAACAATGACACTCATGACTTTACAGTGATCACAGAACATACCGCATCTTTCTCAGGATTGCAGACTTTGACCCAGAGAATGTGGTCAAGTAGCCAGTCAATGGGCTTCTCCTTGTAAAACATGAAGATGAACTCAACAATAAGGTTGAGGTCTGGAGCCTGGAACATCTTTCCTGTAGGAAAGAGAGAATATAATAATTATTAACAACTGATTGTATCCACTGAAATGACCAAAACATTAATCTGAACCAAGTCAAAACAAGAAAAAAAGGCTCCAGTTGGGCTAAAAATAGTGAATTCTTTTCATTTTCACATTGTAGTGATTGAGGTAAATAGAGCTTCCACAGTGCATTTGACTGGTTATCATAAACCCTAGGATGTGAAAAGGAGTAAACAGCTGCACTGACATGCACACTTTTTGGATTTTGATTTAAATTATTCAGATCGGAGATTTTGCGTCAATTGTTCACATGATATGTGATCTAATAAGCTCTGTTGTTTACATGCAACAAAATATTTAATTAATTAGGAACAGCTGTCAGACATGCCTAAAATGAATAAATCCTGTGACTGATCAGCCATAAAGATGGAGATCCCTTGTCTTTTTTTTCTGCACAGCTGTCATCATTATGATGTTCTTTGTCAAGCAACAGCTTGATAATAATGCACTCCTACTTGAAGCAATGAATGGGAAAATCCAAGGCCAAGGCTGTTTTTATGTTATGTTTTAATGGTAGCATTTAAGCATGATGCTTAAACTTGACCTACACGGCGGTCTGCTGAAAAGAGTTGAGAAATGTCATCACACATTTAAGTTCAGACAAAGTGCATTCACAGAAAGAACACAGCTGGAAGGTAATCAGTTGTACCGTTTACATGGTACATTTTTTCCTTTGATCGGTTTGCAAAAAGGTTAAACTGCCCGTCTGCAACTGATTGAAATCTTGTGCGTTTTGGGCCAGTTTTTCTGATTGATGTGTAAATATGGAGCATTTTTATTCTGTCTGTGCTTTTAAACTGATAACGATTGGAATATTAAGCTACAGCTAATAACTGTTTTAGCGGCAATATAACCAAGAGTGGCACTGTCTGTGTTAGCAGCTGACTATGCAGATCTCCTTTCATCTAACACACTTCCTGAGTAGATGTTCGGTATTGATCACATGCTTAATGGATCATACCAATGAAGCCCAGCTGAGAGAACTCAAGGATCATCCAGTCCTCTGATGACAGCTGCAGGGCAAAGTTCTTCATGGTGGCGAAGTAGTTGGGCTTGGCCACAATGTCATCCTCCAGCTAAAGGGACAGAGAGAAACGACAAAGCATAAGACAAAAGAAACACACTTTAAGCGTCAAAATTGTTTGATAAAAGAGAGGGTGAGAAGCACAAGGGAGACTGCTCTATGTTCCTACAAAGGCAACACTTCTGAGTTGCTAAACTAAACTAAAGAAGTAGTAAGTGTTAGACAGGCAATACCTCTTCCCTTTAGGTGAGAGCAGAGAATGGAAATGACACACCCCATGCATAAAACAGAGAGACAGATGATGAAAAACAGAAACTCTGAAACTACACCATGAATGTCTGGTGTTAGCGCATGCTGCTACCATTACAAATTAAAATCTAAATTCTCCAACTGCATGCCTAGTTTAACCAAGAAGACATATAAGAGCTTTACAAGAAGATTGGGCTCAGAATAAGTGAAATTTGTTCCCACCTAGGAACACAAGAAAACCAAAACAAAAAACTCTGGCTTTGATGAATGATGGCTCTAGCACACAAGCTTTAAGTATTTGTTATATGCAAGTTAGTTTGATGAGCTTCAAGATAAAAAACAAATCAATATTAGCCTAGTAACAGTCTTTTACTCTGATGTATGTGAGTGTACAGAGCCCATCTTAGAATTCATTCCAACAAACTGCTTTGAAAACTTTTTTTTCTTTTCAAGAACCTACCTGGACATAATAAACTCCTTTGCTCACAGCATACATCATGAGGAAGGAGTAGTCCAGATTCTGCTTGGTCCTCCATCTAAAAAGAGCAGAGAGTAACACACACAATAAAACTACTCACATAAAAAGGGAGTCCATCTTACTGTATTGTAAAAGGTCTATTCAGGGATAGTATACCTATAGAAAGAATGATAGAAACACTGCTTCACATGCAAAAACTATCAGTTAGCAAAACTGAACTAATCAGGTACTCCAAGCTGGGTACACTGAATGCAAAAACAGCAAGTCTATTTGAATAATTTATGATGCAGAGCTGTCACACTAATTGTTTGATCTGAATGATTTGCCCTTGTTGCAGTCTGACTCACGGCTGTTCACAGAGAGCTGCAGGTGTTCATGATGCTTTCCACTAGGCAGGTGTGCAACATAGAACACAGATTCGCCAGAGTGTGCGCGCACACGCGCGCGCACACACACACACACACACACACACACACACACACACACACACACACACACACACACACACACA
>JAQNCA010000005.1:7609199-7621192 GCA_029783725.1 Acanthurus tractus | reverse complement strand
CCCCCCCCCCCCCCCCCCCCCCCCCCCCCCCCCCCCCCCCCCCCCCCCCCCCCCCCCCCCCCCCCCCCCCTTCAACTGTGGCTTGTGCCACGTTTAATAGCTGCTCAGAGTAAACAATGCTAGTGTTACTTGGCAACAAATGACTACTCACTGTGTGTAAAAAGCAGAAGTTGGAAAGCTGGTGGCTTGCCAAAGGCCCTATATGTGTTTGGGACAAGCAAGGCAGTATTTACAACAATGCTCTTCTCTTGGTTGCTGTCAAAAGGGCTTCAATCAGGCCCCATCCATTTAAGTCTCAGAGGTTCTCTGAGCCGTTTCTTCCCATAATCCTTGTTCATTTTATAGTGGGATGATGTCCTAATTTGCACAGCTATAAATATCCCAATGTCAGATATGCTTAGACCAGCAGAGAAACACAGGGGAGGGACTATGAGGTAGACTGAGAAAAACAATGAGCAACAGAAAAAAATGGGATGTTCAAGGCATAGATATGGAGCATGTTATATATACGTATATGTATATAGATATATGTGCTATATCTATAGCTAAAGGCACATCTTTTCAACCTGTAATGTCTTACCTGTTGTTAGTTTCAATGCGAATCCTGGCCAGTTGCTGAGATGAACTCGCCCGTACTACCATTAAATTTTGGGTGAGCATTATATCATATATAAATATTAGATATGACATCTTATTCTGGATGATTTATGTGCTTCATGATAAATCTACTTCTGTTGTGATGGATTTAATAAACACCTGTATTGGTTTGATCTTTGTGTGTCTGTCCTTTGCAAAGAAGCCATGCTCTTTCACCATTTGGAAGTATCAGACGGTGTTGTCCAGCCCTGCTTTGATTGGTCCAGCTTGAAGCAGACTGACTTAAAATCATAAAGATCACCATCACCTCGGTGAAAAATGTGTGTGTGCTTATATATGGTTGCTCTGCCTTGTGATGGTGATTTGCCAGTGCCTGACAAAGATCTCTGTAACACTGAAACAATGCTCAATTAAAAAATGGCTGGGAGCTATTAATACAGTGTACGGATCTTTTGCTGATTCTTGCTTAAAGGCTCTATCCGGGCCTTGAGGCAAAAACTGCCAGTGGCTAATCAAGTATGTCACAGGGGCATGCATCTCTGTGCATCTGTGCATCTCTGTGACCCACCATCGCTGAGATCCATGATCACTTCCCAGCAGCAGGACCTCCAGCTTGCTTGAGCATTTAAGTGAACACAATTGATAGTTTTTCAGGGTGGGAAGCTGAAGAGAACAAGGCAGTAGGCAGCGACAAACTCTGCATTAATCAGTGGCTGGGCATCCTGTCTAGAATTTCTAGAAGATACCCTAAAAGAATCATAAAACCCTGGCAGACAGACTGACAATGACTTACAGACATAAATGACAGGCCATGCAATTTTTTGTTTTTGTTTCCTGTGGGAATACCTTGTTCTCATTGATCAAAACAGGCCTCAGGCGAGAGACAGAACCTCCTATTTGTTCCAGACTAGTCCCTCCTTCCTTCCTCTAATTTGTCTAAGGCCTCTGTTCTTCCCCTCAGTCATTGTCATTTAGAATGTGGAAACACAATTTGAGCTGTTCATCTCCTGAACACACACCCAAAATTCACTTAACCTCTTATAACTGCATTGCTAGATAAGTTATCCTCTTACAGAAAACTTGATAAAGCAGAGGTCACTCGCTGTATGCTGCAGTTTAGGTGAAATTAAGATTATTTTTTTTCAAGTTTAACAGAGTCGTGGAAGTTATAATAAAAATGGGGATGGTTATAACAGACAGCACAGCAGCTTTGGGAGAACACGTTGCACTATTGCGAGTTTTGCAAAAATTCAGGTTTTTTGGTGTTCTCACCTGAAGAAAACTTGTGACTGAGTGAGCTCTTGTTACGAGAACTTAGACTGCCATCTTTCCATCAGTTTCTGTTCCTAACAAAGTGTGTTTCATTAAATAGCAGCTTTTAAAATGACAAAGTGTATCTCTCAAGTTCAATAAAAGAGAAGAAAGAACACAGCAGAGCATTTAAATTCCTATTCGATCAGGCTTAGAGGAAGGATACATGTGTAAAATAAACAGGAAACCATATTCTACATACGGTGTAATTATCTTCACCTCTGTATGTTCTTTAAAATGATCCCATTGCAGAGCTCAGTCTCGAAGGGGTACTTGTTGTTAACTCATCACCAACTGAAAACTTGTTGAGACTTGTTTCTCTCTCTGGAGATTACTGTGTTTTTGTAGGACAAGCACGCATATTCTGAAGTAAAACCTCATCACTCTGAGTAGTGACTAAATTTACAGATTTGCATACTCTCACCTCCTGTGCGGCCGAGACCAACCTGCACAGCAGGGTGCAAGCTGCCCTCATTGTTGAGGAGGTGAGGCAGGTGGTGGTAGATATTTGGCACCTGGAGAGGTTTCCTATTTGCCAGCTCCTTCAGTAGTTTCTGTGTCTCATCTGAAAGCAGGTACAGAAAAAAAGAATCAAGTGGAGTCATCTTCTTGGTTTCATCAAGTGATGTCAGGAGAGAATTATGCTGATTCTCTGTATTCTCGCTGAATTACGCACCAACTGTCAATACTTACGTTACAGCAGTGATGTTAGAACTACAGAATCACAGATTAAAATGTGTAACTATTCTCTACATTGCTCACAGTCAATAAAACCTGCCTTTTTTGAGCATATGCATACTCACTAGTGGCAAGACCCTCTTTATGCTTATAACTTACACCTTACTACATTGTGTAAACATTATTGTCCCTGTGCAGGGCTCTTGATGTTTTCCACAAGCCTACTGCAGCCAGTACAAAGGGAGAAATCATACAACCAAATTGAGGCTTCATTTTCCATTTGTGTGTGCACGATTTATGACTAAATTAAAATCTAAAACAGTTTGGAAAAGCAGTAGCTGTCATAATCTCAATTCACATAAAACTCAAATAACAGAATTTTAAAAGCATAGCACTTGTGATCAGTGCATTGTGGGATCCCATAACCACACCTGAGGTTTTGAGGGTTGACAGAAATAACTGCCACATCCAGGAAGAAGGCTGTCTCTCAAAATTAAAACGAGGAAAAGGCATTTCACTTCTTTTTCTTTAGAAATAAGACCTAGTTTCCTCAGTACACTGAGTTACAATTTCCAAAAAGCTAAAAGCAAACAGAAACAGAAGTAAACCTGTTATTTTGGCAGCAATTATTGTTTTTGACTTAAGAACATCTGCTCTGGACAAACGACAGTAAAACTTCCATGTTTACTTAACACTGTAAAGGTTCAGTTGGTGTTCAATCATCCTCGGATGAAAATGTCTGTTAGTTACCTGAGAAGTTTGTAAGGGCATCTTTACTGTTGTTAGTCTCTGCAATGGCACGTCTGAACTGCTCGAGAATGTTGTTGAGCTCAGACGAGCGCTGCAGCGTCCTGTGCTCTGCCACACGTAGGCGCTCTTTCAAGGCATGGAACTCCCTCTGGTATGCTATCAGCTTCTCTGTAAGAAAAAAAAAAAGCAAAGTAGGGGTTATTAGCAGGTGACAGAAGTTACTGTGTTAAGTTTGAGTAATTGTAAAAATAAAACAATCAGTGGTCAGATAAAAGCAGCACTGTTAGTGCCATGGAGAAGACGGGTCAGGGTTCTCACACTGAGAGCTCTCACTTCAACCGTGGCAGTACACAGCACCAAATGAATTCTTTTAAAAAAAAAGGGAGTGTTGAGAGAATTTTTATTTGCATCGAGATTTGGACTGTAAAGTACTGGTATGATAAACACTCACATGCACTAGATTATTTTTATTTAACTTAGTATCATTTTTTTCTAAAGGACATGTGCAAGCACGCCCTATTTCACAATGGTGAGAAACTGTTTTCCATTTGGATCTGTACCAAAAGCTAATCAATTGTTACTTGGATCTTGGCCTGAATATCTATTATAAGAAATGCATTATTTTCTTTACTCTGCACTTTTACTGGAAACATCTGACGACACGTTATTTTAAACTAATAACACTGACTGAACTATGGATGTGCCATTTCACACTCATATGGTTATGAACATTCAGAGTTGTGAGCTGCCCAGGAAGTAAGTGCATTCAATCTGTAGGGTACTTTAAAACAAGCCGCTGAGGTAAAACAGAGAACTACCGTTTCCCAGTCAGGATCTGTAACACTGTACAGGGATTTACAGTCCATGGCAGAAACCTGCTTTTCAAATCTCTGAACTGCTGCGGCACCATATGATGATACTATCAACAATGATACAGCACTCAGGAACAGCACTTTAGTGGCAACACCAGCTGTATGCTTTAACTGGCAATTACAGTCAAGATACAGCAGAAGAAACTTGCATTTGGTAAGTTCTTATTAGGAAATGGTTGGTTTAGTGATTAATTGCAGGAGTTTCAAAAACGAGGCTGTGAAATTCTGTAAAAAGGAGAATAGCTTTGTTATGTTGGTGGCCAACACAGTGACTCAGTCTTGTTGCTGGACTTACTTTACATGATAAAGTTTCTATGTTGAATTCTCTTTGTGTTGAGCTTTTCTATTTGTTTTTTCCATTTTTTTTATTCTTTATTTTCTATTTTTCATTGCGTCTCATCTGACTAAAAAAGTTCTACATAATTACGATAACAATAACAATGAAAAACACCTGATGATTAGATGATTAGATTAGGCTACAAGAAGAGTACAAAGAACATATCAGCTGTCATCTGGGTGTGTGTGTGTGTATTTATGGGGGGGGGTTTCCGTGTGTGTGTGAGTGTGAACGAGTGTGCGCGAGTGTGAGTGTGAGAGTGTCGATTGGGGTTAGGGGTTTGGCTACTGTCTGATCTTCCTCTGCTGGTTGATATATTGTGCCCTCCACCACAACTAAACCTAGATTCCCTTTATCTTATTCTCTTCCTCTTCTTCTCACTCTCTCCCTCTCTGTCTCTCTGACTAAGCCACTGTCTACCAACTCTGCCAATGCCCCTCTTCCACACAGAAACATGTTGTTCTTGCTGATCTCTGAGACACACAGACAGATGCTGTCATTTGGCCCAATCATTGTGAAAGGGGGCAGCTTCAAACTAAAACAGACTTTCATCTTGACATTGGCCCTTTGAGTGGAAGACCCCAGGACTGTTGAGTTTAAACCACACCCGTAATTCCTAAGTGCAAAGAAACAAAGACACATAGAGAACCAAACCGTGGGAAAGAAAAGCAAGAAGTGGGATTAGGCTTGTATGTTTCCAATGCAATGTTTTGTACAGGTCTCCTGTCATTTCACTTGAATGTTATTGTGCAGTGGATGATGCGTCTACTTGACTGGTTTACAGCCACTGAATAGGTAAGCAAACACACTGAAAACATAAGTTTACCTGCAGTTTGGAGCTCATCACATTTTTTTCCTGCTCTATTGAACCAAAGTAATGGGGGAGGGGCTAATTGGCGATGCTCTACCTCTTAACCTGTCAGCCATTTTCCTCCCTTCTGTCCAACCTGTTCTCTGTACATCATGTCATTTCATCTGCCTAATTTCAGAATTTTTTTATATCTAAGGGTATTTTAGTCTCCTAAATTTGTCATTTTTTTCCCCTATCTGCACTTCTATCTCAGCATACACTTTTGTCTCTTCCCTTCTCATAACAAACCTTAAGTCTAGAGGAGTTAAATCACACATGTAGTTAATCTCATCTCATTTGTCCAGCCATTTGAAAACTTGAAGCTCTCCTTTGCTAGCAATGTTAAAAAGGTCATTATTCATTTATAGTCACAATATTCTTGTTGTTTTACTTGATGTGGCACTTAGCTTACTCACTATGAACTCAGTAATAGCTTTTCTCAATTGAAGGGGCTACTGTAGTGTGGTATCTTCTGTAGTGATGCTGTAAAGATGTTGATGAAGGAATCTCCACTGACTCTGACCTGATTGCATATGATGAAGCTTATTTCAAAGAAGTACATTATCAATCAGGCGTTTCGGACAACCTGAGAGAGCATTCAAAGCCAATGTGAATTTCTGATGTACAGCTCAAACATTTCACTTTTATAGGCCTGGTGGAGACACCACCACCATACCAGGCATGCAACCCAACATGGATGGAACCCTTCAATTGTCAAGCACTACATGTTAGAGCTCTGTCTATTACATGAAAACAGGATGAGGCCTCAAAGCTGTAAAACCTCAACTCCAAGGCCATATTAAGAGACAGCACAAGTTAGCACACAGAGGAGATGTTTCAAACAATATAAGGACATAGTAAGAGATACAGATAGAGAAGAAGTGTTAAACCATATAGGGGTATAGCATAATATACCACAGTAGTTTGTAACGCACAGCGTCTTGCTTTATTGGCAGCTGTGCGTGTTGCCTTGCCAAGCTAGTCAATAACTAACTATTTGCAAGGCTCAAGTAGATAAATTCTTAAAGGAAAAGGCCACATTTCTGGTCAGAAGGAGAAACATACTTTCTGTCATAAGGTAAACTACTCACGAGCCAGCTTTTAAATAAACAAAGCAGGCGAGCTGTGCTCGTGTGAACAAAGCTGTAGATAAATGAAAAGTTATTTTGTGATTGTTTCACATGTAAATCCTTTTACTGCTTTGCATGTGCATTTGTCAGTCAAAAAGCAGCAATGTAACCTGGTTGTCACTGACAAAGTCACAACCTCATGGTCCTAAATTCATCTGCAAGAGTGAATAAAAGAGGGCAGCTGTGTAGGTTAATCACAGTAATTAATTTTTTATTAATGATGTAAACAAATCGGTAAGAATATTCTCTTTTCTCATAATAAGCACAAAAAAATACATATATGTGTAAGAAAATGAAGTCAGTGTAAGCTACAAGAAAGAACATGGACGACCTTAATTCTGAGACATACTTAAAAGAAATCCAACCCCGACCACACTAGAATGTAAAGAGTTTTGCCAGTCAATGTAATAGCACGTCAAAAGCCCTCACTGTGATCTTGTCCTTGACCTCCCTCTCCTTTGCTGATGCATGCTGCTGACTGCGAGTTAATGAGTGCTGATAAGGGACTTGTGCAGTTTATAGTCTGCATGTGTGAGAGAGGTACAGTATATAACACGACAATGTCCTCATTGGAGTAAAATTTCATTTTTTCAGCAGATTTTCTCTTCCAAATACACAAATGCCAAATTCAGCCATCAGTCACAAATGTCTAAACAAACAGGCACAGAATTCTTACATGCAGCCTGTGCTGGCCAACAAGCAGCATTGAAGTGCTGTTATTTCACAGTCTGTTGACTAAATTTGCTGGGCGCTATTCTAAAGTATGCCACACAAATAGACTCTAGATAGATAGTGAAATCAAACCTCAATTATATGTACTGAAGGTTGTTCCTTAAAATTACAGCACGCACTTGAAAATCACTGTCAAATATCTCTGACATTAATTCTTATAAAAATGCATAAACCAATTCTGGCAAATTTTCTTACTAGAAGTACAGATGATACCATATAAACACAAATAAATTGGTAGTTATTTGTGTTTATATGTTACACACTGTTATTTATATGTTATACTATGTTACATTGCCATTAAAATGTCTGAAAATAATGCCTGTGTTTTATATGTGGTTGAGTTGTGAATTACATTATTCCAAATGCTTTCAACAACATTTAGATCTTAAGTGAACCGTAATTAAATTGAAGGCAATAATGCATTTCATTTGGTTGCCTGTCTCAAACTTCCTGAGTGACACCATCTCGAAGGTGAGGAAGGAAGTCAGTGACATAACTTAATGTAATTTAAATTAAACTTCAACACATTACCTCATCTGTGAACATTTCTGCCTAAGTTAGTCAGGTTTTCATCTATAATGGTGGCTGTTTGATGCCGGATGAAAGAAATCCCATAACCCTACGCTACCTAAAAACATCTTTAAACTACAACCTTTGTTTACATTACTTTGACAGAGAGACATCTAGTGACAAAAAGACATCTAGAGATTACTTATTGTGTGGTTAGCAAACTCTTTATTCTTCTTCCTTAAAATGCAAACTGGTCACTGGTCACTTTGCCAGGAGGTCAATTTATCAAAAACATCTTTTCCTTATTTCCCACTCAGCAGATTGTCTCTGTGTACTGTCAGAAATCCATTTTACCACAAAAGCACTTGGGCTTTTATTCACATAATATTGTAAAATCAGCAACCCTGAAATATGTAACACTCCTTATAACATTGATTTAACATCACTAATGGAGTTTGAAAGACAACAGTAACACCACTTTTTTGGCCATTGAAAAAAAAGGTTACTTTTAAGTAATGCTTGGTAAGTAACTTTTTTGGTTTAACAGTCACACCAGGTATAAATCATGGCCCACTTATCTTCACACAGAAAAAAACAAGCACACCAACAGACACAAATAAATTGCACATGCACGGAGTAGTAGTATTGATTTTTGGTGGTATTTCCCTGAAGAGAAGTGCAAGTCGATCTGTTAGTAGGCGGGTGATACTCCTGAAACAATTGCATGTAGTTTGCAGAAAGACAAAATGCACACCTTTATCCCATTCTGTCCATTTTTCTTTGCAATTCACCACAACCCTTACACTCGACTTTTAAGTAAAGACATAGGGTTGCGGGGTCGAAAAGTAAAGCAGTATCAGAAGAGGGAAGACTAACATTTCACCCCTTGGCAATTTTCCAATCCAGTTTTCTAATTCTGCTCCCTCACCATGGGCTCATTGTTTCTTCTGACCTCCACCCACTTCTTTCTCTGCTGTGCTGCAAGTCATGATAAGCTCCTGAAGCCTGCTGTGTTTCTTTGTGGTAGAGCACATTGCCTCACTACACCGAGCCGAAAGAGTGGCCCTGCTCTGCTTACTTCCACTCCTCTGGCTCCACTTGGCTCCTGCAAGGTTTCTATCAGCCAAAGCTATCACTCAATTTGGGAAAAACTCCACCTTCAGGGATGTCACCTCACCAATCAATTGTTTTAATGATATCCAGTGGGATCCAGAGCACAGAGTCCACTGGAAAAACTCTTTTTAGAGCTGAAACAATGAGCTGATTGACAGAAAAAAATAGGGACTATTTTGATAATTATCTTTATTTAGGAAAATATCAAACATTTACTTTTTCTACAAGCTCAAATATGAGAATTTAAAGTTATTTTCTTTTCCATCATAAGAAAATTTGTGTATTGAGTACTGCACTGTTGGTTGAAAAAATTTAGATACCCTAAAGTCACCTAAGGCTCTGGGAAATTCTATTGGGTATTTTGACTATTATTTGTTCTGTAATAAGCTAGAAATTTGTCTTTAAACTTGAATACACTTTCAATTCCATGTGACCACCAGGATTTTTGGTACTGAAAATTTTGTCATCTCCTCATATTGGTGAGGGTTTGCATGAAGCCTCTGTACGCAGCCCAGAATTCATTAGTTTCTTGTTCAAATCTGACCCTTTAGGGCTCTGAAACACTTGCCCAACATCAAAGAACTGGCAGCAACAAAACCTGACTGTTGAATTGCATCACATTGCCTATGCTTTGGCTATAAAGCTCATCTGGGATACGGGTTATTCGCCTGCATAGAAGATAACTTTCCAGTCCAGCAGGTTGAGGTAATCTGCATTCGTCAGTGAAAAGAAAACCTGAAAACCAGGAATCCAGATTGGACAGTTTAATTGTTAACTGTTTCTAATCAGGAATATGACACTGGCATAGTTAGCCATGGCCTTTTGGTTTTGAAAAAAGAAAAAAGAAAGAGGCGGAGTTGAAAAATAATGCTAAGGCATAAAGCCAAAGGGGCTTTCCCAAACCCGGTTCAAGAGCTGGAGTCAAATGAAACCTCAGTTTTTAAAAATTTTGCTTGGCTCTTTCTCGTTTGGCTCCACTTTTAAAGGAACTTATCAATCAGAGTGTTATGTCCTGCTGATGATCCCAATTCTTATTCAACAAGCTTAATCAGCTTAAAAACCACTGAAAAGGGCCAACTAGAGCCATCTAGAGCCAACAGTGAGGGACATACCGGAAAGACTAGGGAGACAGAAACTCACCTATATGTGTGGTCTGTCAGAGCCCAAACTTGTTTTTCGTGACTGAAAAGATCATCACCCTCAGCATGGCTGTCACAATGCTTATAGGTATGCACAACCTATTCAACAAAGACAAACTAATGTGTAGGTCCAGGTCCGGGTGTATACAGTCCTTGTATATACAGCAAGCTTATGCCACAGATTGTTCAACAGAGAACAACTGTCAAGGCCACTTCATCCTGACACTGAGGAGAAAATGCGAGCAATCAGGGAATTCTGTCCAGAAGAAGAGGAAGAGTGTACATGAATGAATGGATAGCAGTGTGGTAAAAGGAAGTTAGTAGAATCACGAGGGGGGAAACAACGCTAGTTAACTCAATAACAGCTGAAGAAGCCTATTCCT
Source organism: Acanthurus tractus (assembly GCA_029783725.1). Classification (NCBI taxonomy): domain Eukaryota; kingdom Metazoa; phylum Chordata; class Actinopteri; order Acanthuriformes; family Acanthuridae; genus Acanthurus; species Acanthurus tractus. Next base: position 7,610,790 of record JAQNCA010000005.1, on the reverse strand, counting down.
GTTTAGACAGACTGTCTCTATGTGTGTGTGTGACTGAGCAGGGTCCAAAAAACAGAAAAAAGAATTCATCCCATACTCTCATTGCTTTGTGAGCACTCTCATCCTTTCTCCCCTCTAAAACAGCCCACCTCAGGCTCGTCTCATCCTCTCTCTTTTAAGACTTGGCCTTCCTACTCTATTCCTGCTTCCAGGCCACTTAGGATTTGTCTGTAAGACCACCCAACTACACAGCGCACACTAACTATGAGTATACACACACACTAATAACAAGACACTGCAAAGAAATAAACACAATGTCCAAACCATATTCTCTCCTGTTCTTACTGATAAACCATGTATCCAGCCTATCACCCTCCTTATCTGCCTGCTTATTTAGCCCCCTCACTGCAATCACTTTTGTGCTATTTTTGGCCCATTGTGTTTGAAGTGAAGATGGAAGAAAACCTTTCCTTTAAACAAAGAGGAAGGGAAATGCATTGGTTTAAGGAAGACAAAGAGGATCTCACATTATGGAAAGGAAGAGCATTATGGGCCTGGTTATTGTTAAACCTTAAAAAATCTGCCAAAGTCATTTGCACCTCAGAGCTGTCTCAAACTAGGGGTTGGAAATCAGAAGTTTTCAATATTGTGCTCACAGTTTCTAAAATACAAGTAATTATACCAAATAAAAACATCTTTAACATATCATTTCATAACTGAAACCAAAACTTGAAATTTAATTCAGGTACCCAAACAGAGCTTGTTAGTACTTTAAAAACCACAATAAACAACTGCAAAAACAAACTAAAGTCAAAAGCACTCAGTCCTCTGCAGGATTTTAACATTCTCCTGGTGTTCTAATAGTATTTGTGACTATTTTAATTAGTGTTTGTGTGTGTGAGTTGCTTTGAGTGACTGAGTCATCTTGATATTTTTAATACTGTATAAATATAACTTGTTCTCAAGTATCATAAGTAAGATCTTAATCTCAATGGGATTCCTTAATATAAAATAGCTAGGTAGGACCCTCAAACTATGACTACAAGTCAAAGAAAATACACTGACACATACACAATCATTTTTAAAAGCAACTTGTGGCAAAATGCAGTGATGATGGAAAAGGGCTTTTTTATATTCTTGCTGTCAGGAGGCTGTTGTTGTAAATCGTGTAGTCTTTATTATCTTTGTTTGTCCTATTGCACTTTATGCTACACTGACTTTTGCCCCACTACTATAAAATATTAGAAAATACATTATAAATTATATTTATTGTGCTATTTTACATTGTGCAGGTCCATATGAGATATCACCACAGAGATACCAGAGAGCAGACTCTCCCTGGGGGATGGGGCTGACTCTGACAGAGAAGTACACATTCTGGAAAGTCATTCAACATAGAGTGTTTGGACAGCTGACTGGCACAGGTCTCAAACACAGCAGTCAAGTGACCAGAAACGAGACAGGCTGTCGGAAGCAACGGGTTAGAGAAAAAGATAAAAAATAAAAACTTAGCCTAAGATTACCTCTCCACCCCGCTTTGCGGGGGGGGGGGGGGGGGGGGGGGGGGGGGGGGGGGGGGGGGGGGGGGGGGGGGGGGGGGGGGGGGGGGGGG
>JAQNCA010000005.1:7587413-7609099 GCA_029783725.1 Acanthurus tractus | reverse complement strand
AAAAATAAAAAATTCGCATATGATTAACTCTCCCCCCCATTTACCCCCCCCCCCCCCCCCCCAACAAACAGTGTCCTGTTGACTCAATAACTGACTCATACAACATAGTTATAAGCCTAAATACAACTATTTCCTGAGTACACTGGAACAGGTTTCAAAATATTTTTCATTTTCAGAATGACTCAGTGCCTGAGGCCAAGTACACTCTTAACACCCACGTTGGGCAGCATCAAGAAGCTCAGCCATGCCTAACCACAAAGAGAGTTGATATGAGATATCAAAGAGACTTATATGTTTAAAAAAAAGAGAAATGGAAAAATGTATATTAAAGCAACTCACGTTAAAACAAGAATTAACACAAACATAGACAGGCAAACAAGCCAGTGCAATACATGGTAAAGCAGATATACAAAGCTCATCATGTTGCTGCTGCAGATAGACTTGGGGCAATACACTGGTCAATAGTCAGTCAGAGTTTTCTGAATCCTGATTGACATACTGCAGTATTATATAATGCATAGTAAATTCAGCTTCAAGCGTCTTGAATTTTTTTAAATCATTTCCTGAAAGCATGTAATGACATGACAATATATTTGAGACCTCTGTTTTTCCCGTCTCAGTGTAACAGCGTCTCTATTATTTGTCCCCATCCCCCAGCTAAGATACTTAGGTATTACTTGACTGCCTGTCACAAAAAAAAGCTCAGCGTTGCAACTTTTTTCAGCAAAGAATAGAAGCTATTTGTGTCAGTGACTTTCATGTAAACTAATGCTGCTTTACTTAAAGGTGTAAATCAATACTCCAGCTTTTCACTACAAGGCCAAAACTGTATCTTCATTACAACTCAGACCCTGTTTACCCACAGAACACGAGCATTTGACACGATTTGTGTCCAATCTAGAAAACCTTTGAGTAAGCAAAAAGGCTTGCTGTTTTCAATATTGTGTTGCTCAATGCATTGTAGCTCAATAGTACAGAATCAAATAGTCACAATGTCAACAAAATGTCAATGACAACAAATAGGTAGCATGTAGGAATGAAATGCCACAGACAAACAAGAAGCACATTTTCTAACTTGTCAACATCTTCAAGACATAAAGAAACCCACTGCATGTGCAGACAAACCAAAGACATAAAAAATTGCTGAAAGTCCAAACACTACACAAAACTATGCTACTTATGAATATGTTAGATATACTTGTGTCCATAATTATGCAAACAATATTTATCATAGTTTTACTCAGGAAACAGTGTCCATATGCCATCCATTGTTTGCCCTTAACTAATTGCTAGTTTCTTGCATACTAAGGAAACTTTTATTGTGTTGGTAGTTCTGTTGTTGTCTATGACTTGCAGTCTTACTGTATTCATCCATGTTTCTTAAATGTGTAGTCAAACTGGAAGACCTGTTGTTTAAGTGACATCAAGTGTAAAGCCTGCAAGTGAATGAAGATGTTTTCTTTAGGGTTGCCACCATCAAGTGTTTTTTCAACTCCCCTCCTGATCAGACTCTTAAATACAGCTTAATCAGATACTTATATATTTAATGTTAGATCAAAATAATTTTTTTTAAAAAGTAGACTACAGTTAAGAGAGGATCATATTTTGCAATTTTTTGCTTAAAAAGTTGAACATTTCACCGTATGCCAATATTATCAACTGAAGAGACAACTGTCAGGTAGAAAATTTAAAAAACAAACAAAAAAAAATGTTTTTTAAACTTAAGTTTTTAAACTTATAGAAAACTACTTGCCTCCAAATATCCCTGATGTCACTGTACACTTACAGGATTGTATCAACATTTCCAGCAAATATCCTCACTTGCTTGCAACTTGCATTTATCAACCCATGGACCAAGGTTGGTCTGCTCTGGTACTGGCATTCACTGGACTCCATTTAAAGGAAAATATTTCATCACACTGATAAGCTCCACCATAATCACAACATGAACCCCTAGCTTGGAATTTATCTAAGGGCTGCAGTTATTTTCACTCTGTTGATAATAAGTCACCAAGGCACGTAACCTCAGCACATGGATTGGGTTAACCCTGGCAAGCAAACACTGGGCTCTAGCATACTAGTGAAACGCAGAGGCAATTGTAACGAGCCTGAGCTCAGATGTTTGTCATGACAAGTGAAAACATGATTAATATTCTGATGAAAGACCTTAATGTGTTGCAGACTGTATTGCCTGGTGTTTTAACATGAAGGGAACAAGTTGTATTATCCATAACTGATTGTGGTTGAATGGAAGACAGTAAAAAGTGACAATTGGCAATTAGTCTTGACTACAGATCGCCATGTTGTCAAACTGTGAAAACCCCTTTAAGGCATCAGTGGGAATGATAAAACTTGGAATCAATACACAATAACGAGTTCACAAAACCTTAGTATTACAATCTATATCCATTGTATATTGTAGGCCTACGTAGCACTACATAATGTGCGGAAAGGCACGTCGCCTGCTATGATTAATCTGCTGGACGGAAACAGGACAGGTCAGAAGTGAACACCTGCTGTCCTGCGACTCGCTGCTGGACCCATGTTAGCTTGGTGTCAGCCAGTTTGTTACCCAGGCCTCGAAACTGTCGCTTCCTTAAAATGCCAATCACACCTTACCATACCTTATATTTGTGTGAATACAAAACTGTCCAGCCTACCCTTTCCATTCTGCCACGCTGTGTACCAGGACAGGCTGAGGAAAGAAGTGAAGAAAATAATCGCAGTGGCCACCGTTCCATTTCTGAGCCTCATCTCATTTCAGCGATGCCTTTCCTCGGCTGAGTGTCGGGGACCCCGGAGCTGCCGTTGCCTCCCTCCCTCCTCTCGCTGCCTTCAGGGTGCTTAGACGGGTGTAGGCGCAGGCATACGGGGGCGTCAAACGGTAGACAAAAAAAAACAAAAACAAACGCTCTAGTTAATAACAAGACAGGGTACACGGACTTATGCGCTGGGAAGGGAAGTGCTCCGATGGACCCTCAGTCTCGGCTCGTCTTTCCTTGTCGTTGCTCGGAGGGCTGTAACTGGCTACCCCGTTACCGTCCTACGGCTATCAGTCACGAGTCAACTGCCTTCCGTGACAAGACGGCTTACATGGTCGGTTTCGATAGAACAAGCTAGCTGCCGATACCATCCATTATAAATTTTAAAGCCAGTCGTTAGCTACAAGTTACAAGTAGAAGGCATTTCGAGTGTGTGACGGTTAGTCCTCTGGGATAGGCTGCTCGCGCTCTGACGGCGGCCGAGAGGCAACGCCTCATATCGCGTTGATTCCGCTTCAACTGGCAACAGATGGATTTAAAAAAATAAAAGCAGCGTGTTGCTTTTTAACCTCCAGCTCTCTCACTGACGTTATCTCCCCCAGACATTGGTAAGGAAGTACTGCTAGTTTATTCAGGCTGTCACACTGACGGTATTTTGTCATTTAAACACAGGTAACGTTTATTTTAAAATTCCCCACAGCTTTATTTAGACATGGGCGTACAGGTTGTACAGCGAGAGTTCAAGTGGTTATTATAATTTGTATTAATTTGTACTTACCACGAAGAAAAAAATGACTGATCTGTGATGAGAACATCAGTGACTTCAGTACTTTAAAATTGGCTTTTTCAAACATTTTTCTAAGGTGAAAAAATGGTTATTTAGAGATGTATGAATGAGATAACACGCACATTACAAGGTGTCTTCCTTTTTTGCTGTCTGAGCGAAATCTGAGGGAATGTGCCTTATCAAAAATGATTTAGATAAATTAATAAATATAATATTACTCGTCAGACGTAACATAGTAACTTTTTCCAGAGACGGAACTGTCAAGCTGGCGTCAAATTAACTTAACGCTAAGTCTGCATCGTACAGGGGCTCGATACCAGCTATGCCTGCGGTACTTGTGTCAGCGTTAGCTTGTCAGCTAACCAGCTAGCAATAAGTTGAAACCATAGCCTAGTCCTTAAAACATCAAAAATGACAGCTTGAGAGGGGAGCTGGGACTTGTTTTCTTTGTTTTTGGGAAAGTAGCTCTACAATGACTACACTCTGCGTATAAATATATATTACCAGGGAGTCTCTTAGGAATTTGACAGGTAGCGTCCATCAGTTAATTAAGATAAATTTCAAAGATCGTCTACGTACCGGTCTTCCGGTATCAACCTTCAAAATAAAGCAATTATACTTGTGAAGCAGTGCATGACTGGAGTCTCGATGTAGGCTACCGAGCTCAAATCGGACTGATAGCTATTTTCTCTAACTGTGTATTTTATCAATTAAATTCAGTGTCAGCGTCTCCTGCTGTGCCTGAGTCGGGATCCAAATTGCAACTACGGAGAAAATTCTGAAGTGATAAACCTCTGTTTTCCACAATGCAGCGCCGATTCTTTATTTCAAGCGCTCCATCTAGTGGCTAAATCTTATAAGACTCAGTGAAATTTTGGTAAGCCTTCAATCACCAAGAAACTGATGTCATAGAGTTTGTTTTTTTTAAATAACTGCATGTAACTCCATCTATATACACATTACTGTCTTGCAAATGAGAAACCAGAGTTCAAAAGTGTAAAAGATAGAATTCTATTTTTAAAGTTGAAATGCTAACTGAACATAAATTTGTATGATCTTAAGTTGTGTGCCAACATTCATTTATTTTTTAGACAGCACACACACTTTAATGCAAACCCATAAAATGTCAAAAATCAATGTTTACAAAGAACATATTTAAATGAAATAGATTTTTTCCTGCCAGATGTGATGAATGTCACCATTAAATTAAGTAGCTTTTTGACTTAAGATACATTCACACATAAAGCAAACACAAGAAAATGATTTGCTGATTTTGTGTGACAAAAGAGAAAAATTTAAAATTCAGCACTTTCACAAATCAAAACAACAAGAGAATTTGAAACAAAAAAGCAAAATATTCTGGCACCACATCTGTGGGGCTGACAGCTGAAATGATCTGTAGGCTCATGTGGTGCAGACAGAGGAATATTTTCTCAGAAGGGTGAAGCTTTAAAGTAGTCCTCCAGTGGAATGAGTGATACACCTCCAAACCAGTCCTGTAACCAGACCTGGACTAACTCCAGCTTCATGAAGAACCACTTGTGTCCCACTGGCCATTTTGCCATCACAGGATGCCTAAAAAAACAATAGCAACATAAGCAAAAATATAAATGTGCCAAATATAGCTGTTTTGCCTCATTTAAATGCTGAGGGGAACCAACATGTATTCATACATTAATACATCTTCCATTAGCTGAGTTACCTTGAGAACATTGCTTTCTTTGCAAATGAGAGCTCCTCTGCAGCCACCTCCACCATCTTGCCTGTTAGTGTGAGCCTAGCGCATCTCGGATCCTCTGGATCATACATCATTTGCCTTCAAAAACAGAGGACTGTGTTACCATTATAAAACATACATGACAAGGGTTTTTGCTTTTCTGAGCCTCTCATCAACTTGGACTTATTTAATTTAGCTGGCAACCCCCCTTGGGCTTAAAAAGCTCAGGGCTTAGTGTTCAAAAACGTATTTGTATTGATTTACACTTGTAATTTTTACTGAAGAACAATATCACCTGATATGGATAAGTCCTTTAGGTGTTCCCTACTTGATTACCTTAAAATAAGGCTTGTGCTGAAGATGCCCCATTTGAAGTTAGGCGGTTAGACCTTAATTATTTTAGTTTTATACTTTGTAACATGTGTCTCAAATATTTTTTGCTTAGTCAAATTACTACACAGTCACCCTTGGGGCCAGTTTGTGTTTCAGCAGATAATAAACTTTACATTTTGCCTACAGTGTGAAAACAACTGGAAGTGCATTCAGGAAAAGCAGTTAATTTTTTTCTTTTTGCAGATTAACGTGGTCACAAGAGTAAAATCGGGATTTACCTGCAGAATTCTCCCTCAGCCTCTGAGAAAGTGAGAGAAGCAAAGGGATTACTTTTCAGGTCTGATACAGTGTTGTCCATGGGAGTCACATAAAAGTAGATGACTCCAGTGCTGTTGTCCAGTGGCCCATCACTCACAGAGAAGATGTTCCCGAAGGGGAGACCTTTGATCTGAGCAAAAAGTATCAGCAAAGACATCTCAAAGACGAAGTACTGTACTAAATACTGTTATGCAAATAAAAGTCCTGCATTCAAAATTCCACTTAAGTAAAGTACTTGAATACTTTGAGAAGAGGTATTTCATATAGCACTAAGTAATTTTTAAAAGTAGAAGCAATCATTATGCAGAAGTAGGCTGGTCTGTTTGAGTGTGAAATTATCCAACCCCCAAGATCTTAACAAGTTATTAACATGAACAACAACAAAAAATTAAATCTGTCTAGAACTTTAGATGCTTTCTTGTTAGCTTTATTGTGAGACAAGTTAGGGTGTTATTATTCTCTGGACATGGTGAATTTGCTCTCACCAAACCAGCCACTTAACAAAAAAACAACTGTGTGAGTGTGCAGGGTTTTGAATCTAAAGTAATACCTAATATTTTATGAGTTGATCACCTGTTTGTATGCAAAGTCTATGTAACTACTGACGCATGTCGTGGAGTAGAAAGTCACATTTTCCCTCTGAAATGTGATAGAGTATCAGCTTACAGTTTCAGAGAGCGGAAACACTCATGTAAGCTGCCAAGTACCTCAGAACTGTGCTTAAAGGTGAGTTGTGTAACATGTTGGCACTTAGCAAAGTACAATTCCTATGTAGAGGTCACTGTATGCGGTATGTGCACTATGCTACATTTAGCACCTTTAAGAATAGTAAAGTAACTTTACTACGTTTCACTGCACCTCAGTATTTCTAAAACCATTCATGGCCCTGCCTCTACTGATGTCCACTCAATGCCTGATTGTTTTAGGGAGAGTTTATAGCTTGCCTGTTTTTAATACTGCAATGAACTGATACGGGAATCAAGTTGCCCCAGCCACAGAAAACTGTACATTTTAACCGTAAGACCCCCTGTGTCTGTGTGTGTGTATGTTACCTTATCTAGAGTTGATATGGTTGCCAGATGTCCCCAGTCACTGAAATGAGCTATGTATCTAGCAGTCCTGGCGGTCTCCTGGTGGGGTGGAGGAGGAGGAGGACTGCTGCTACTGCCGGTCTTCACCTTCTCCAACCGATATGAAAACAGGCGAGAGGAGAGCTGCGCCACATTGTCGTCCTCCTGCTTGACTAGCTCTGCGGGGCTCTCCACGCTGTCCCCGAGGACGTTTGAGGACGGGTAAGCCTGCTTCCACAGCCCGGCGCCGTCCACCAGCAGAGCCGGGGCGACCTCCTCCGACAGGTCCGCGTCCTCCACCACATCGTTGGCGGAAACCACCCAGGACACGGAGCTCCTAAGGGTGTAGCTTTGACACAGGCACAGGGCACTGGCAAACACTGCCAGCGGAAAGTAACGGGCCATCATTTCATTTAGCTTGGCAATGGCCGCCCCACATCCACGCTGTTGTTTACAACCTCACGTGTATGTGTTTTCGTAACACGGGAAGATTTTGCAACAGAGAGCGGGCTTACAGCGCCCCCTACTGGCACACAAGGAACATTCAATTTACAATCAAACGGCATCTCAGAATTTCTGATATTTGTAATAGTGCTCAAGTACAACTTTAAGGTACTGGTATTTGGCAAGGCTTATATAAAAGTACGAGTATATGTTTATTTTTCTAAATTTTAAAGGAAAATTATGCTGTTTTATTCAGTGTATTTATTTTCCATCTGTGTCTGCAATATTTTGCAAATGCAGTTACTACTTACAAAACCTATGATGAGCCTTATGCATTGCAAGGCAAACCAGTGGTTCCTCGCTGAAGGATCGGGAGTCTTTAAAGGGTCCAAAATTAAACCTAGGGAGATAAAGGATGATTTAAGGGATAGTCAGACATCATTTCCTTTGGGTTACTCCTTTAGGCGCCAGAAAATCTTTCATATGAATCAAACTGAAAAAACATAGTTAATCCCCTCCCCACTGTGGCCATAACCTGTGGTAAGGGGTCCCAAGTAATGATTGATGAGCAGTATATCAAACTGTCTGATATTAAATTAAGTCACAGAATAATTTACAACTTGAGCAGCTAATAAAATTAGCAGTGACTTGTAATGGGATTTGATCAAACTGCAGTGTATGGAGGCTGCTTTTTTTATGTGCACTACCATATATAACTGCAGCTTAAGATACTACCTTAGAGCCAAAGCAGCTGTATTGATCACCTTTTGGGCCTGCAGAGCAAGTACAAGTCTAATGATGTTCTGATTCATTGCTGCTAACTGTTAACAACAATTAAAGGCTGGGACATCAGACTAAGACATCCCTGCCCTTTTTCAGTCTTGACTCGCACTCACCACATAAGGTCCTGCAGATTTGCTTTAATTATATTTTTGTTATGTTCCACATTAACTCTTAACTGTATCGTGACAGCTAGTTAAAAAAGTAAAATGAGTTTTGATATAACATCTGATGATGAGGGAGACATAAGTAAGTCACTATGTATTTCAATATGGTCTGTTATTATCACCTCTTTTGCCTTCTTACATTAAAAACACAGGACAACTTACACAAAAATGCAACATTAGAAATTTATTATTTAACATAAGCTATTACCAGCAGTAACATGCTGAATCACATAAAACATTATTCAGAAATACCAATTGTCTTGAAGTGCTAATGGCGTTGAGGGATTATAGTGAACTTTTCAGTATTTATTCTCAGTTGGTCTGCCTCTTGATATAAAATTAAGAATTCACAATTAAATAAAATTTTATACACATACACAACAGCCTTAACAGAGCTGCATCAATGCCTTTCTGACTGGATACTTTATACTGAAAAAATTTAAAACAACAACTGGGCTGTTGAATGGGCTGTTCATATTGTACAACAATATGCCCAATATCTGTTTTCCCTCTCAGTCCATGGACTTATCACTCCAAGCCATTGATTTTCGTTTTGCCAGTTCCATCCAGGATGGCTGGCCACTGTCAGACACTGACTGCAAAGCTGATGGCATTGTGGGTGAGAAGGAGGGTGATAAAGGTGGTGCCACATTTTTCTGTGACCATTTGTCCTCACGAAGCTTGTCTGCAACTTTGGTGGGACTCGACTCTGAAAGAAAAAAGCTGAGTCATGATGTTGTGCATGGAGACACTGTGAACCAATTCAGTATTTCGGCAGCATGTGTGTTTACAGTACACACCTGCAGGTTTTTCTTCTTGTATTCCCTCCGGTTTCGTGTTGGAGCTTAGAGGTGTGGCTCTGGCTGAGGTGGGGGATTCATCTAATGTCAGTGCCTCTGTTTGAGCTTTCTTCACTTCCACCTGAGGAAAACCGTAAGTTAGACCATCCACTTAAAGTAAGGTTTCATTCTAAAAAAAACAGTAGTATAAAGAAAAAATATAATTATAATCTACACTTAATTTCTTGTCAAAAATCCAACTAAAAGACCCAAACAAACATGAACTGATCCTATTTACATGAATTGTCTGTGTAGCTAAAGCCTGATTTAGCTAAGTCTTCTGCACCACAGACCAACATTGTTGTCTGAAAACTATCAAAGCAGATCAATAAGCCACAGACAAACTGCCATATTCCTTTATTACTATGGTCATTGGCATTGTAATTCATTTTAGTCAACCACACACATGGTACTGCTATTGTACAAAATCACTAGCACGCTAAAGCTAAAGTGGCTAAAAACACTCCACAAATACACAAGTGGTATTTACCTCTGTTTGATTGATGTTTACGAAAAACTACGCTTGCACACGTGGTTTGTTGTGTGTGGGATGATTATGTGGCTTGATTGTTTAGGCTATATGACTGTGTGGTTGTAGGAGCATCCAGCATCCCTTACTGTCAACTGTGTTTTCATTTGCCTACTATCCTTGATTGTATTCACCGCTGGTTTAGTCTGCCTTACTTTTTATAGTTTATCTGTCTGAGGTTTAAACAAATCAACCATGGCACCGATCATGTTGCCTGAATGGGACACTTAACTGTAATCTGCATTTTTTCCCATTACACCCTTAAGTCTCTGTAAGTTTCCCTTGATCTGTTTTGCATCTCCATACAGTCTATAGTCTGTATAAAGGCCCACTACAGAACTTTGCCCCTTCTGCATGGCCCACCTGCACCAGAACGCAATGGTTTTAGGAGATTACCCTGTTTGTTACAACAGGAAGGTCTCTTTAACAAATATACAGTCAAATAAAATATCAAGACAGCTACAAAGAAGTACCACAAACCCCCTTGGTTCCAGATGAAGTCGACCACTCTCCCCGTCTCTCCAGAAAAAGAGCTCTATCACTCGCTGAACCGGTCCAAATAACTCGTCTTCCTAACAGCGATGCGCCCCCTTTTTCCCGCACAGGGGGTTCACTCTCCTCTTTCTCCAAGGCAGTAACTGGAGAAGGAGCTGGAGCTGAGGGTGTGGTAGAAACTGAAGTTGGAGCTGAAGTCGTGGATTTGAGCTGGTTGGAATGGTAAAGACCTTGATTGCTCCATGGAGATTGCTGCTGGTGGAAGGAGAGATAAGATTGTGCAACAGACTGCGTGACACTCTCTTGTGCAGACTGAGATGAGGCTTGCGTTTGTGCATAAGAGTGCGAAGGTGACTGGGTTTCCTGTTGGTTGGTCTGCACAGATGCAGACTGTGGGGCTGGCTGAGTTGCATCTGGATGTGACTGGGGTTCATTGGTTTGTTTTGAAGTTTGCGGTTCTCTGGAGGTGTTTGAATGAACAGGAGACATCATTGACGTCTTCTGTTGTGTTGCCATTAGTGATGGTTTGAAATTCTGTGTTTGACTTCTGCTTTGCACTGTTTCTGCTTTGACTGCATCAGTTGATGGCAGATTTGCAGCCTCCGGTGGGGTTGGAGTTTCTTGGATTATTACAGTCTGTGTCTGTGTTTGTGCCTCGGTTGGTGTCTCTGTTTGACTTGTCGTCTGCACCTGTGCTCGTGGTCGAGCTGCCGTGTGCCCACCTGCAAAATCTCTGGGAAATCTACTAGTGAAAAGCTGTTGGAGACTTCTTGTCTTTTGCATCGCCAAGCTCATCCACGACACCTCAGCTGGGGCAGTTTGAGGGACAGGCTGGGGTTTCTGAGGTGCTGTGGGGGCAGTTTCATCTTCTTTGGGGTTTGAGGGGGTTGTTTGGAGCTCTGCTGGCAGGATGTTCTGATCGTGGCTCGATGGCAGGTTATGCTTCACAGGAAGGGAGAAGCCAGATGGGGCTGGATCTAAGGAGTGACAGAGTTCAGTTAGACACGCTTGACAGCTCTGTTAAAGTTAGTGATCATTAGTCTGTCCAAGTACAAAGGTTCACTGTGATTAGAAGAAATCTTATCACTCTTGAGTGAATGTTTACAATGTGAAAATTACAGTGTCCATCTGTGCAATGTTCAACTCTGAGTAACTGAAAAATAATAGTTGCACAGTATGAAATTGAAATTTAGGTTAAACCTCCTCTGCATATGATAAATAAAAGACTCTTTAGAGACTTACCTGTTGGTTGGAGATCTCCAGGGGTGGATGGTGTAGATGAGATGTTTGTTGACAACTTTTTATATGTATAGCTGGCATTATTGCTTGTTTCCTTTGTTTTTTGTTTGTCACTTTGCTCCTCACTCACTGGTGGCTTTGAGTAGTTTCTAGGGGAGACATCATATCGAATTCTCATCGACTGAGATGTGGACCGTAGTTTGACACCAAATGGTGTTTTTTCTTCGTCCTCTTCAATCTCTTTTGCTTCCACTGCCTCTTCCACCACCTCCTGGCTGCTCTCCAGCTCCTCCTCCTTGGTAATGCCTGTATCTGGAATTACAGTTTTAGATGGTGATACTGATTCTGGCTTTTTGAAGCTGTCCCTCTTTTCCCAAGGAAGAACCGAGATTTTGTGTTGGGCTTTCTCTTCTCTTGGTCTTCCTACGGAGATGGGGCCTCCTCGAGGCTGAAAGTCTCTGAGTTCTGCCTTTTCTTTCATGCTTGAATAGGGTCTATCCTCCACTTTGTGCTGGGTTTCAGTTTGCTCCAGCGCTCCAACAAAACTGCCTGATCGGGGTCTTTCTACATCTCGGTTTTTGGCAGGGGTAATGGAGAAATGGAAGGACCCCGATCCTGGAGCATGTCTCTTTATTCCTCTTTCAGTCTCACCTCGAATCTGCTGGCGAACAGAGGAAGACCTAAGTATCACCACTGGGCTGAAGGTGGTGGAGGCCTGGTCAGTGGAGTCCTCAGTACTTTTAGGCTTGTCTTGAGTATTTTTCTCTTCTTTGGGCATTACTTTAATCCCAACTGCCCCCTCTCTTTTGGTCTTCAGTTCAGATGGTATAAAGGATGAGTGTGGTCGCTCACTGGTCATTACATCTGCTGGCTTGTGAGGCTTTACTCGAAGTACCTGGGTGGATGGAGGGGGCGACCTCGCAGGCAGAGCTTGGTCATGTTGAGGAATAGTTGGGTCAACTCCTCTTGTGCTTTCAGTCTCACCTCGAATCTGTTGGCGAACAGATGAAGACCTAAGTATCACCACTGAGCCAAAGGTGGTGGAGGGCTGGTCAGTGGAGTTTTCAGTAATTCCAGGCTTGTCTTGAGTATTTTTCTCTTCGTGGGACATTACTTTAATCCCAACCACCCCCTCTTTTTTGGTCTTCAGTTCAGATGGTATAAAGGATGAGTGTGGTCGCTCACTGGTCATTACATCTGCTGGCTTGTGAGGCTTCACTCGAAGTACCTGGGTGGGTGGAGGGGGCGACCTTGCAGGCAGAGCTTGGTCATGCTGAAGATTAGTCGGGTCTATTACTCTTGTGCTTTCAGTCTCACCTCGAATATGCTGGCGAGCAGAGGAAGACCTAAGAATCACCACAGAGCCGAAGGTGGTGGAGGGCTGGTCAGTGGGGTCTTCAGTAATTTCATGCTTGTCTTGAGTATTTTTCTCTTTGTTGGGCTTTACTTTAATCCCAACTGCCCCCTCTCTTTTGGTCTTCAGTTCAGATGGTATAAAGGATGAATGTGGTCGCTCACTGGTCATTACATCTACTGGCTTGTGAGGCTTTACTCGAAGTACCTGGGTGGGTGGAGGGGGCGACCTTGTGGGCAGAGTTTGGTCATTTTGAGGAATAGTTGGGTCTATTCCTTTTGTGCTTTCAGTCTCAGCTTGAATCTGTTTGCGAACAGATGAAGACCTGAGTATCACCACTGGGCTGGGGGTAGTGGAGACCTGGTCAGTGGAGTCCTCAGAAATTTCAGGCTGGTCTTGAGTATTTTTCTCTTCTCTGGGCAATACTTTAATCCCAACCGCCCCCTCTTTTTTGGTCTTCAGTTCAGATGGTATAAAGGGTGAGTGTGGTCGCTCACTGGTCATTACATCTGCTGGCTTGTGAGGCTTCACTCGAAGTACCTGGGTTGGTGGAGAGGGCGACGTCGTGGGCAGAGCTCGGTCATATTGAGGAATAGTTGGGTCGGAGGATTTGGATGTTGCTTCAGATGTGATTGGTGCCACATCTGGGGGTTTTGAGGGAAGATGCTGTGGTGTTAAGGGAATGACAATTCCCTCTTGTTCTGTTTCTAATGTTACCTCCTCCTGAGTACTAAGCTGCTGCTTCTCTTTTCTCACAGACTTAGTGCGGTCAGTGTTGTTTAGGGCTTCAAGGACAGAAATAGGATCAGGCTGTGAAAAAAAAAGAAATGTGGAAATAAGGTGAGGGAAGCACATAAAGTGTGATGTTAGTGTTTGTCTGCACAAGGTGCAAATGATATAAAAAAGTAAGTGTGTTCACTTACTGCAGTGGCTCTCCTCTTGGTGCTGACCCTCTGGTTTTTGGGCTTGATAGACATCCGGTGGCGTGCAGCAGAGGTATCCAGGCGGGTGGTGAGCTTTGCTGGAGAGCTGAAGTCCAGCGGAGGTTCCACAACAGCAGAAGAAGAATTGGAGGAGACAGAAGGAGGCATAGGATGGGATGGAGTCAGGGTCACAGACTTGACAGGTTCAGGTTTGGGGATGGACGTAAGTAGATATGAGACAGGCTGGTATATTGACTGAAAAAGAAAAGAAAATTCATAGCACAACACTTCAAATACAACTTGAACATGAAGATTCAGAAAAGGCATTTATGTTTTTGACTCTTGTATTGATAGGACAATTATTGGTTGTATTTATCACCTAATACCTAAATCAGAGCTGATCATCTTCAATATCCCTGACTTACTAGTGTATCTGTAAAAAAAAAAGTCCTCAATGAATGAACTATTTGCATTTTAGTAATTTCTATTTAAAACTTTAGCGCCAGCTGTTTAGAGATTAATGCTTGAAAAAAGCATTAAGAATGGCCATATGGAAATAGCTGCTGGTCTTTCTGGCAGTCTGATTTGCTTATGTAGGTCATATAGAGGCTTCAGTATTTAACTGAGACTCTGTCCATTCCTCTAATCTCAGACTTGAACCCCTGAAGAGGTAGGATTTAAAGAAAGTCTACAATTTGGAGAAAATCCCTCCGTACATTGTGCTGGTTCTCATAATTCTGAGCACATAAAAATATTCAAAGAAACACAAATGGACACATTTACACAAGTATTGCACTCACTACACTGTTAAGCAGGCACAGTCAAGATGTTGGCATGAATGTCTCCATATATTGTAAAGATGCTACTTGTTCCTCGTCTTAACTCTCTGTTTTTGTTAAATTAAAGGGCCTGTAGCTTCCAGTGGCATTTGGACGGAGTTAAACAAGAAAGAGCCAGTTTACTGAGGATACACATACTCTTACGTTGAGCACGAGCGCTTAAAATAGGCAGATGACTGAGCATGTATTATTTACGCTGTATGATAACTTACCTTGCTGATGGCTTCCTGTGTTATGACGTCACCTCTTGAGATCTCAGGGGGGCTGTGGGAAATATCGTCATCCTCGTAGCGCCTTTCATGATCCTCATGTTGCCTGATTGGCAGAACCATAGGTGGTGGCCCAAAATGCATCTTCTGCAGCTGAAGCTTCATCTGTAACAGCAGGGCACACGTGTTTTTCACTTGACTACATTTAGAAAAGCCCAGTTTTTAACAAAATGCTAAAAATAAAAGGTCAAACCTGCAGAGCTTTTATCTTGCTGTGAACATTCTCCTGGGATAAGACCCTGGCTGGTTCAGCGTCTGTCAGGACCTGATCAGCCAGAAAAATGCTGTCATGGGACAATGCCCTTGATCCCATCATCCCCTGGGAGCATCTGTGTAAGCAGGAGGGGGAGAAACAGATGAGTAGTGAAGGCACGGACTAAATATCAGATGTTAAAGCAAAACATTTGCTCTCACGTAGACACTCACGCCAGATCTTCCTCTGACCCGAGTTCCTCTCCTGCCGTTATGTCACCGGCTGATTGGCTGAGCTTGGCAGTTGCCTCTTCACCTGCTCTCTTACTCTTCCCAAAGATCCGAGTTTTCAGAGACTTGAGCTTGGACTTTTTATGTCCTAACGGAGAATGAGACGGAGATGGATCCAGGTCACAGCAGCTCACACACAGACAGAACTCATATAGTCTCCTGTCTATTCTCTGATGATCTTTTCTAATTATTGCACCGGACGTATTTTAACTCTTGCTGCATTTGTGATCCATCATTGGCAGTAAATGCTGATTGGTCCTTTACTTTGATAACTTGTTAATTCCAAGGCCATGCTTTATCTTTACCGTCACACTCTTAAATTACTCTACGTGGCAGATAATCTCACCTGGAATATCCTCCGTGCTTTCCTCTGTGTCTCCATAGAAAGACTGCATCCGGCTAATCCCTGAAAGAAATTCAGGGCAGATGACAAGAAAGTGTGTAAAGAAAACCACCGATAATGAGAAGCAAATGTGACATCAGTAACCTCCGGCATGTGTCTTTTTCAAGGCCCTTGTCTCATACTGGAGGGGTTCAAGCAAGGTGTGATCAGCTCTGTTTTCTGGTCTCTGGAATGTGTGCACATGCACCTACTCGTGCGATATCCTTAAGATGAGACACCGGACTTGAGGATCAAAGGTTTATTGGTGTTATCAGGTGCTGTACAAAACTTTACTGTTGCTAGGTGGAGCATGCTTTGGCAAATCCGTGTTTGTGATAAACAAAACCTTATTAAAGAATCTTTTATTAGAAATAGACCATACACAGCAGAAAACAAATGCAGTGTCATCAGGAGAAAACACCTGGTAGGTTACAGAGGAGGTATTTGGATTTCTATTTCAACACTGTACTTGTAGGGGTATGCATAAAGATTATGTTGTCACAAGACAGTGCAGTCTGGATATATATTTATATTTTTTCTAACAAAGAAAAAGCTGAAATCTTGCTCTCAGACAACTTAACTTATGCAACACTTCACTGGCTAACATCCAGACTGGGTTGATTTGTCACAGGGTGCAAGATTCAGTTCAGGGAGCTTGTTTCCTCTGTATCACAGACTTTATCTCACATCTTGCCCTGGAGCTCTTGTTCTGTTTGAGACATGCATTACACCATTTTCGCTCTCCTCGTGTAGCCAAGGAAGTGCTGTCAACAGAACATAATCGTGCACACTGCACGGGTGCCTGATAAGACAAGGTCTGTCAGGTTGTAGATATAGATGCAAAGTCCACACAGCACTTAATAGTAATACTGCCCAGCCTGCTCTCATAATACAAGCACACCAGATCAAAGAATATACAAGCATATGGAAAAGTAAAAAGTTGTCATATTTGACTCAAACAGCATTCAAACCTCTTGCCCTACAAACACATCTCAACCTGCCTGTGGATTTACCACCACAGTCCTGAATGAAACTTAAGTGCTCTTGAATCAGGCCATACCTCAGAGTTTTGTCATCTGGTTAGCCAAGCTATCGCCCCAACAGAAACACGGGATAATCCCACGGATTATTGACATTGCAGAGAGATCCTTGTAAGATTTCTCAACACAATAATCCACAACAACAGCTTAATCACAAACTTCCCATGGAACGTACTGCGACATAAAAATTCACCTGACATTCAAAGGGAAAGTACTTGTCCTTCTCAATGTGAAAACCTGTTAAAACACACACAGACACACACACACATACGCACGCTGTTTAATGCAAAAACGAGTGAATTTACCTGACGAATAAAAGCAGCTCCTCCACTTCTTTTCTCCCTCTTTGTCCTCCTCTCTGAGCTGAGTTGTCTCTTCTTGGCTGTGCCACTGTCTAATGTTTAAACCTCAGGCTTGCGTCGTCCACATCTGCAGGCGGAGGGAGATGCAGAGAGAAGGAAGCGAGGGAAGTAGAGGGAGAGAGAGAAAAAACAAGCAGGGAGGAAGAGAGAGAGAGAGAAGGAGAGGACACTTCATGACAGGGTAAGCAAATGCACAAAGAGAAAAGAGGACAGAGGAGAATGAAAGAGAGAGAGTAAGAGAGAGAGATATACTCTATTACATTAGTGGCACACTGTGGCCCTCTGCGCTAAGCTCCTTATAAAACGCTAACCTGATTTTAGGCCCAGAAATGAGAGTGGAGGGAGAAAAAAAATAATGCTTTGGTTGGAAAGAGGGCAGGCATACATGAATTACAGCTCATAGGGCCGCTTACACATTACACCAGGTTGCTTACACCCCTGGGCGATCACAGAGGGGTGTATGCATGAGTGTGTGTGTTTCTTAGAGAGTTAAATATTAAAATCACCACCAACTGGTAATCCCCTCCTCCCAGTGAGATCCAGAGTTCAAATCTAAACGTTTCCAAAATTGGAGCTAAAATAATCCGACAAAACATTCTAGTAGCCATGCTTGTTGTTGTGTAAATGTGTGAATCATACATTTGTTGTCCTCATATGGCCGAGTACTTTACAAGCATGAAATGGGCCCTTGATGGTTAATTTTTCACCAAAGACTCTCAGAAGGGCGTCCTGATGAACCTGCGTTGGAGGTGTTTACTCTACAGCCGCGATGTTTGATTCCACATGAGAAGCTTTGTTTGTTTCCTCTATATCTCCACTGTAAACTGTCTAAAAGAGACTGAAAATGCAAATAAATACAAAGATGAACAAAGAGAAATCTGCATACAAAAAAAGGTGACTCTTGCATTAAACATGGTGGAAAAAAAATACACATACAAGCATGTGACCCCCCACACACTTTTTATAGTCAGTGAGACGATCCTTTTGTTGTAACAGAAATTCCAAGTTTCTGCACATTCACATAGGACAGGATTCAGAGGGGGGAGGACTAACTAGGCCACTGGGCTACAATCAGCGAGAGGGAGGGCAGCAGGAAGTGGAGAGCAAACCTCTGCATCCATGTTTTTTTGTCTGTCTGGGTGTCTGGCTGAACAGCTTCTCTTATGAGGCTCCTCATCACACAAATCCTTATCTCTTCCACCAGAATATAAATCCAGCCGGTGACATCTGGATTACATGCAATCAAACACATGCCGCACGATAACCAACCAATGACATAAGAGTCTGGGATGTGGCTTTGTTTAATACGCCCATTCATGGATTTATTGCCTGTTATCTACACAAAAGGGACAATATGTATGCAGGCTTATCTAATTTAATAATGTGGTTAAAGCTCATGTGTTGTCTTGTATGAAAGTACACATTTAAAGCACTCGCTGCACTCACACTGCCGCGGTAACCTTTGTCCTTTCCACTTAAGGGAAACAAAGGCACCAATGTATGTTCCAGTCATGGTCATCGCCAGTTCATGTGCTTTTCTGATGGATTATAATTTCTTCTCCCCCTGAGCCCAGATGAGGACTGTGCATATCGAGATTAAGGCCGATAGATAATCCGATCACAGTGCTGTTTGAACTCAGGCCGGTGACCATTCATTCAAGCAAACAGTTTGCCATGGAAATGTAATGAAGGAGATATTTTTCTGGTGATTTTTTTTTTCTTAAGGGTAAAATATCTTTGTCATTGAGCCCTGAAGAAGCAGTCTGACTTTTCTGATACAGTAAAAGTTCACACAGTACTGGATAATATTCTACATTTTTTATGTAGATTTTCTCAGAGAGGTTTAAAGCTGTGTTGAGATAAATTAACCCTGTGTCTTAACCCTTTATAAACGGTGCGCAAATAGCAAATGGCATCAGAGGCTGTTGAGTAAAACATGGTGTTTTGACATTAGATCTACCTGATACAGTTGCTGCATTAAGGTTGCATTAAGTGTAAGACCACTGTTGATGATGTGCTACTGCAATGAAGCAACTTCTTGATTCAGTCTGCTAATGAAGACAGCCACCACACAGAAATTAGACTTTATTGAGTTAAATAGTTTTTAATTTTGTTCTACATTTACCAAACCTTTTATTTTTCATGTGAGAATTTATTTTCAACAGTGTATTCAAGTAAGTAACATGGTTTAAAGTGAGTTATAAAAACAGAGACATTTTATATTATAAAAGCACTTTTAATAAAATTGTAAAATGTTTTTAATTTAGTTTCCACCAGATATAAGAGACTCCCTTAAAAGCATCTTCCTTGAAGGCCATGTTTTTTTCCCCAGGATGGTGACGTCACGATCTTCCAAAATCTGACAGCTACATGATAAACTTGCTGCCTGATACACCTCCAAATGGTTTGGTTTAGACACCGACACTACGTCATTAATGTTAGGAAATGATCAGAGGGGTGTGTTATGAAACCTGAAACTTGGACCTCTCTCTTACCTGTCGCCTTAAATGGTTAAGTTGGTTTGAAGGAGTAAAATTGGTCAGAGTTTGTGTAATGATATTAGGACAAACTAACCAGAGGCACAGAAGGATGCCACCATGGAAAAAAAACAAAAAACAAAAACAACAACAAAAACAAAAAAAACCTCTGCAGATAGTTGTTAACCACCCATTTAAAGTAAAAACTTTGGAAAAGGATAAAAAAAGGACCCTTGTAAGAGAAGACATATAAAAAAAAGCTAACAAAAATGAACAAACAAAAATAAACTAACAAAAATTTGCATAAATTACATACAAGGTCGAGTATAAAATCAATTGTTCCGTATCAAATCATTCATTTGGTTTAAATTAAAGAGTGTGGAAAAAGCAAACTGTAAACTTCTGGCAAATATTTCTCCATTACATTATTGTTTTAAGGCAGATCACATGTATGTTAAAACCAGCAACACAGTAGATGAGACATTTGAGGGCAAATTAAGTCACATGAGATAGAAAAAAGGGATTAGAGCTTAAGGCATCTCATAATGTTTTGGTGTGTTGGGTGTGAAAAATGTCTACAGTTGTCTCCTGGCACTGCCTGAGGTCATAATCACAATATCCAATGGAGAATCGTCCCTGGAAGATAACAAAAAAACACAAAAAAACGCACCTCTTACAAATGAGGGTCAACATGGGAACATTCAGCACCATAATTCTGTCAAAAGCAGTGATAGAAAAGGATGAATATTAGTTGGAATGAACTGTGATGTCTCACCTTTGGTCTCTTAAAGTAATCCAGCCCTCTTCCTATCTTGATGATCCAACCATTGTCAAACCTAAAAACACAATTAATTTTGTATTATTGCCATTAAACTAAGCCACAATGGTAGAAATTGATGTGCTAATGTGAAACATAGTATGATGTTTCGATCGAAAATCTGTACCTGATCTCCCTGTCATGTATAGTGGAGGAGTACTGCAGATCCAGAGTCACTCCCTGAGCACTGAGACTCTCCTTAATCTCAGCCAGAGCGCTGCTTTGCTGACCGCTGTCTGCCTGCAGGACGGGTCGAATAACAGTGAAAAACAGCACAAACCAAACAGAAGAGAGTGCTATGGCTGCTATGCGTTCACTACATAGTGTGACCTTGTTACTTGAATAACCTACTTCGTCCTGTGTAGTCAGTAGATGGATCTTTTTCACCTTGCAGGACGCTTTTAGCAGCATCTCACAGAAACGCAGGAAATTATACAACTGGAGTGGAGAGAAGAGGGAGGGGTTTGTTTGACATGTTAGGTTGATTTCAGTAGTTTTACGCTGTGACTAAAATTGTCCTTAGCTTTGAAGCTAAGCTAAAGGTACAGAGTTTTAGGTGCATTATTAAAAATGAAAAAAGATAATAAATTATAAAAGTAAAAAACTAAACTTCACGTGTTTGTAAATTTATAACTTTAGGTTAGACATTTTAATGTTGATTGGACAAAGTAAACAAATGAAAGACATCACTTATAGTAGCCTGATTACACATAATTTACAATTTTATGATTTATTTCAGAATATTTAAGTACCTAATAGCTTAATAATGATGGTCTTCAAAATACATTTTCAAGATATGCTAAAAAAAGAACATTATTATCATTAAATGTTCCCATTCACATAAATCAAGTTAATAAACCATATAACCACCTGCCTCTCAGAGTGTGTTTTTTTGCCAAATGAACTCTGGTGCTTGAAATGGTTGTGTTTAGTATTATAAGTACCTGTAAACCAGTTTGTGATTCCAGCAGCTTATTAGTGGAACCATTATAATACATGAAATGTCACTGAAAGGATGTGTTGCACAAAGTAAAACACCCCTATTTAATTGAACACACCCACTTCTGATCCAGTGCAGTTGTCGGATATTTTTCATTAAACAATTCATCCTTTTGTTAAGCAAATGAATAAAGAGCTAATTATCACACTGATTGAGAATAAAAAATAAGAAGAAAAAGCCCTCGACCAAAGCCAAACAAAAAAAGTGAAATCTATACCAGACCCGTCCAGTGAACTGTGGATAAAACAAAGCTCTTACTT
>JAQNCA010000005.1:7560636-7577274 GCA_029783725.1 Acanthurus tractus | reverse complement strand
CAATTTGTGATCTACCTGTGAGAAAAAATAGCCGTTTTCATCTTCAGAGAATGTTTCAAAAACATTAACCTGATTGGACAGTCTTCTAATAATCAGGCTATAATTAAAAAATGACAAAAGACAAAATATTTAAATACAGAGTTTACAGTTTATTACCAAGATTTAGAAAACTTACAAACAAGTTCACAGCTTCAGGTCTTCAGGCACAAGCCAGTTTAGAGAAGTCAAGAATGGCCAATTTTAACTTCTGGCAAGATATGACGGGTGAAGAGAAGCAAACATCTTGAAAGTGAGCGGAGACTTGCACATTCTGAATTACATTCTGAATTACATTCATTTCAACAAGTTCAAAAAGAACATACTGATTTGGTTTGCATAAAGAGAGACTGTTTTAAACCTTTTCAACCACACACTTTATGTCCTGCATGGTGGGATCACAAGCCAGCTGCATCTGCCGAGAACTTCTAATCACCAATCATAAAAGTTAACTTCACAGAAATACAATAATGTAGCCACAAGCCATACAAATGTCTCCAATGTATATACACAAGTACATACAGTTTCAGAGTTAAAAAACAGGTCACCCGTTCCTATGCAAATCCAGCACTACTTCAATATTCAGCTTTTTGAAACTGGTAACTCAGTTGAAAACACGAAGAAAACCAAGATTTACTACTGATACAAATGCTGCATGAAATGTTACATTATCTTGAAGGGACATCTCACTTGTTAGTGAGGAAAAGATATGCATAGGCTACTTATTGATTGGCATAACCCCCTATAACATCCTCCCCAAACCAGAGTGCTACTGAGAATCAACAGTTAACCTCATATGAAGTGCTTTGGCAAGCTTCTGATTTCCATGTTTGAACACTTACAAACAATTGAAGAGTGAGAAGTTTTACAATTTAAGACAGTTACTAAGAATTCACTACATGTAAACAATACAAGAGGTAAACCCTCCACATATATCTTTTCTTTTAAAACTTTTAACAAGTGTC
Source organism: Acanthurus tractus (assembly GCA_029783725.1). Taxonomy (NCBI): domain Eukaryota; kingdom Metazoa; phylum Chordata; class Actinopteri; order Acanthuriformes; family Acanthuridae; genus Acanthurus; species Acanthurus tractus. The sequence goes on along the minus strand of JAQNCA010000005.1, from coordinate 7,576,273 downwards.
TTTAAAAACGCTATTTATTTACATACTATAATAACAGGGTTTGGCACTTTTTTTGCAAGAGAAAAGAAAAAAAAGGTACTACTGTGTGCAGCAGACAGTATTTTGTTTGCTGTTTGTGACACAGCAATTGCAGATATTTCACATATCTGTGCAAGTGACATGGAGCAACAAAGAAACACTGATGGAAAATACAAAATCAGTTTCAGTCTGAGGAGAGCTACAGCGATAACTGATTGTAAAGTCAGTTGAAAAAAACACGATGATTGCATTTTCACCAGACATATTTTAAAACCTAGATTAATGTAACCATAAAAATGAGTCTAAATCAAACCTTAAAGTGTGCCTGTGTAGCATTATTTCAACCATAGGAACACATTTGGGGAAGTAAACTTCCTTAACAGATGGGAAACGCTCACCAGGAGAAGGGAAACTTTTAAAATCTTTTAAGGCCTGGCTTTTAATGAGTGGTTAAGAAATATTTAAGCACTGCCTGCAAAAATCTATGTATAAAAATTTCAGACACTTCTAAAAACGAGTCTTAGCATTATTTAGAAAAGAACCTCATATGAAAAATGATGAATTTGCAAAAAAGCTGCTACGATTATCACCCGTCTGGGTTTTGGTGAGAAGATTTTTAGTTTATTTCCTGCCTTTCAGATAATGTTAGGGTGTTTTCATGCTCACCTGTTTGGTTCAGTGAAAACAAACTCAGGTCTGGTTCCCCTGTGAGCATGGTTCACTTGGACTGGTGTGACAGACCTCAGTTGAACCCTGTCCAAACAACTGAACAGAGATAGCTTAAAAGGGTGGGTCTCTACCTGCTGTTGAGCAGACTCTGGTGAAGTTAGTTTGTGGTGTGAAAGCAAATGATCGAACCACTGGATTTTAAGAAAGAGGTTAAGGCTCAATTTCAAAATCTAAACTACTAAAAAATTCATCTGCTGATCAAGAGATCTGTTCAGACAGGGATCTCAAAATAAGCTGTATGTGTATTTATGCAAATCATTTGGCAACACATATGCATATTGGCACAGATCAAAAGCTGTTGAAACTGCTGTGCTTGTATCTTACTTTGTGTAATTGGTTGGTTTTATTGAATCCATTAAAACGTGACAGTGATCTAATAGTAACATGTGCTACATAATGCCTTCTTTTCGTCCTGTCTTTACCTGTTAGGTCATTATTCACAACATGCTGTCAACTTGCAGTCTAATAATCCTTATAATGCTTGTAATTGGTTACTGTGCAAAACTTCAAACTTAAAAAGTAGTAAACATGTCAGTCTGTACAACTGCATGTGTGAACAGGAGCCAGACCAGAGCTAAAAGGATTTTTTCACGAGTCCAGACCAAATGAACCAAACAACAGGCGTGAGAGCATCCCTACTTGTCCCTGAAAAAAACAAGTACAGAAAATAATCTATTGTGAAATAAGTGTGAAGTCAGTAAATGCTGCAGAGGTGTCACGGGTGAAAAGAAGGATATACATCTTTGAGATGTCACAATTTTGAGATATAGCAAAACAAAAAGTCGTGGTAACGGTAACACACTGTGGAAAGTGTTCTCCTGCTTCATGTGATCTTTAGGGTGCTACCATAAGCCTGCTGAATGACCACCTGCACGTTGTCCAGGATGAAGTCAAACGCCATACTCCAAACAGACTCCACTGACTGCTGCATGAGCCTGCATGGGAAGGATTAACAGGCATCGAAAGGAATAAATGAGAACAAGACAGCATAGAAAGTAGAGAAACTTAGGAAGCTACACTGTGCATTACTTACCTTTTCATATATTTTATAATCAAATCCAACTTCTCCAGATCTTTGTCATCAATCAGATCAGTGCAGTATTTCACCACCTGCAGGATATCCTCCTCCATTGGATCTGGTGCAAAATAAAAGGAGGTTAAATGCATTTCAGCAACCCATCAAAACAAAGCTCTAAATAAGTGCATGAGCTGGCCCAATGACTGTTTCCTCCCTGTATACCTGTCATTGTGGTAACCCATTCCCGAAGAAGTGTTTTGATATCTGTCAGATCACATGCTCCAGCCAACGATGGAGCAGGGCGAGGAATGAATTTGGTCAGAGTCTCTGGGATGTCTGGTTTTGAGGTCGATGTGGAAGGACTATTTTCACTCTGGAAGGGAAAAAATGCTTATTTCTAGCTCTTCACATGCCTCCACCATACAGAAAAGACTTTCACCTTAATATCTTCATTAGCTCACCTTTACTATGTTCACCGGATCTCGTAGTTTTATAGGAGATGTTAATGTTTTGGCTGGGCTGTTTGTCATTTGACGCCTTTTTACAGGGGAAGGACCTTTTTTAACCGGGCTCACTGCATTTTTCCTCTTGTAGCGCCGCTTCACTCGACCAATTCCGATGCCGACTCCTGACTGTTTTAACTGTAACAGTGGATTCTTCTGTTCCACTGCAGAGGAACCAAGAGGAAAAAACATGAAGATGCATGCGAAAAAAAATTAGCTTAATTAAATATTAAATTAAAATATTAAATCAAAATAAATTAATTGTACCATGACAAATTATTTGCACGGGAACTTACAAATTTTTGCCTGGGGTTGGACATTTGTTACCCGATTGTAGGCAGACTTGAGTTCTTCCTGGAGCTCTTTGGGAAGGGCAGCAAATACATCAGGATCAACCTGCAGTCAGACAGCAAAGACACTAAGTGGAGCTGAACTTGAATCTGTTAGTTACAGACAACGCAAACAGCTTTATACAACTGGAAACCTACATGCACTTGGAGAAAAAAATTGCCCTTTAAAAAAGTAAAATTACTTTACAGTAAATGACAAAAATGTATTTATAGAAAGTGAACAAATATGAAGAGCTGAATATGAATATGAAGACATAGAGGTTATAAAATTAATTCTACGATAAAACATTTAATAATGAAAAGGTTATCCAAAGTTTCTTTTCATTAAATTGTAAAATTTAACCATCAGCTCATCAAAATCTCAAACTGTTGCATCCCCACCTGTGAGAAGTTTGGTAGTTCCAGTACAATGCCCGGACTGTCTGGCTGGTTTGGAATCTGCAGCACCAGCGTGCCAACAGGTGGAGTGTACAATGCAGGAGCAGAGGTAGGAGGACGAGGTGGGGAGGTTGGACATGACTTCATAGAGGGAGGCTGTGGAAGAGGAGCAGGGGGCTGTGGACTCGGCGACCGACAGTTATTTGGTCTCCCATCCCGATTAGTCCATGACTGCTCCACTTGCTCCCTCAGATCTGCAGGCAGGGCCTCCAACACAGAACGATCCACCTTGGATATCACAATGAAGCGCAAGTTGTTGGAAAAATTCAATTGTTAAGCTCATGTTTGATCAATAATACATTTGTTTCCAAGTCCTCACTTGTGAAGGGGATGGGACCTCGATGCTGACGTTGAGTCGAGCTTGAGGGTGTTTCGGAGTTTGCCTGCATGCCTGCTGGTCTCTGCTCGTCCCTGGGACTGGCTCAGGAGGTGACAGAGGGTGCAAAAAGGAGCCAGATGATGGATCTGTGGTTGAGGAAGCCTTTCCCTGATGTGTGTTGTTGTCAGCAGCATCTGTAATATAGATCTTGACTTAAACTGACTTCCAAGATGACTTCTAAACTGAAGAACAAAGACTTTACACAAACCTCTATTGCTTGATTTCGTACTTGATCCCTTGTCCAGCAACAAATCTTTTATGGAGCGTGTTCGGGGGCCTGTGGAGTCCTGGTTGACAGAGCGATTTCCTTCAAGCAGCTGAACCTGAATGCCAATCCCTCTCAGGTCCTGCACCTGCAGCTTCATGGCATGAAATAGCTTGATGACAGCAGCGGCAATCAGCTGGCCGCTGTCAGTGGACTGAGCAAGCATGACAGTCCTGACAGAGAGAAAGACAAATAAGAATTAGTCTACAAAGAGAGAATGACACTGATAGGCAATGCGAAGAGGACACTGTCAAACCCTTGGAGCATACAGGGACGATTTCTTTCTCACCTGGCTAAGTTATCACATATGCCATGACCACCATATTTCGCTGGCTCAAGCGGAGCTCCAACCTTGCGAACCATGACCTTAAGCGTAACTCTGCGACCTCGCAGCCCTGCTTCTTGTAAACGTTTCTCCACCTCCATGGACAGGTTACTCAGGAAGCATTCCGCCTCATCCACCTGGTCACAGGGGAGGGGGCAAGAGGGTTAGAGAGAGAGATAAGTGGGAGTACCAGGGAGGATAAGAAAGAAGAGAAAGCACAGATGGAAGGAAGTAGGTCTAACCTTGGTAAAGCGAATGTTGTAGTTCATCTCAGCTGAGACGGACTTCCTTTCCTTCTCATAGCGGACGGGACGGTCATCTAGCCCCCTGCAGAAACGGAACAGGGTTTGTCCGGTACGAGGTCCGAACTTCTTTTGGAGCTGAGACAGAGACACCTGTTGGAGGTCACCACATGACTTCACACCCATAGAAGCCAGCTTTCTGCCCATAACAGGCCCAACACCTGTTGAGAGAAATGACAATGAGTCAAATATTCACCACAATGATACTCAAGAGAGTGCAAACTGAGGGCCATGACCAGCAGGCGGTGCTGTATCTACCCGGTAGGCTGGTCACTGGCAGGTCCCTGATAAAATCATCCACTTCTTCAGACTTTAAGAAGTGGTGCCCATCTGGCTTGGCCTTGCGAGTCGCCATCCGAGCCAACAAAATGTTGGACCCTTAACAGAAGAACAGTCAGTGTGACTTTGTAAAGCAACAGGAACACCGTCTTGATCTATTTTACAGTACAAGACTCACCCATTCCCACTGAAGCACAGCACCCTGTTTTCTCCTTGATGTCTGCTCTGATTGCTTTGGCCAGATCTTCTGGGCTGATGCCCAACTCAGCCAGCAGAGCAGAGCCGTCAATCAAAACTTCGTCACAGCTCAGAGCCTCGATGTCGTGTGTGTAACTGCAAAGAATGAATAAATAAGAGGGTGTGTTTTAGGTAATTTTTCATGGAAGGGAAGCGAGTGAAAGGCTGAGCTTGATGTTCTTCTTACCTGGCCAGAGTCTCATACATGGTGAGAGCCACCTCTTTGTAGGCCTCGAAGTCATATGGGACAGACTGCAGTGAGGGACACAGCTGCTTTGCTTTGCCAAAAAACATCCCATTCCTCACGCCTGCCTGCCTGTGAGAGACAAGAGATTTATTAACATTGCCACTGGCACAAAATACAGACATTTGTGTTGGTGAATAAAACATGAAAACATGTCCTTACCTAGCCTCATAACTGCATGATGCAATCTCTGCCATTGAGAGAGCAGCACTATCTTCACCCACTCCGTTGGTACGGGAGTCCGGACTCTCCTGTGATGGAGTTCTGTACAGATCCTCATCTGCCCCCTCTGATAGGCAGGACAAGGATGTTAGAATAAAGCAAGACGCACACGAAACACATTGAGCGAGGTCTTTGAAGATCAAGGTCAGCACTCTTAATGACTAACAGGTCTGGTATGAAAATCTCACCAGGCTGAAGATGAGTGTATTTCATCTGGTAATACTGCTGTTCCAGTTGAGGGTTGGCCCCAGCCCTCCGAGGCACTTTGCCCTCTCCGCGGTTACTGGTCACGGCCACAGGCTTCCCTGCAAGAAAACAATGGACTCAACCAAGTGCACTGACTGGATATAACAGACTGGTTTTTATTAGCATTACGTATAAACATGCTTCACTTGCAGCACACACTTCAAACAGATAAACCAAGCATTACCTTTGAGCTCTGGTCGATGTCGGATCCCCACAGACACGAAGAAACAGTCCATGTCCACATGAAGGATGCAAGATTTCACACTAACAGGTGCCAATGTACCTGAACACATAAATACAGATCAGATCATTAGTCAAAAGTTTTAAAACCACAAAAAGATGTTAACAAAGCTTTTGTTAATGTCACATGCACCAAGAAATCAAGTTTAACTGGAAGGATCCACAATGCAATACAAGTGCTGCGGTTTTCTCAAATTGGCAGGGACAAGGATTGAAGGATATTTTTTAGAACTTGAACAAATACTTTCAGTCCTTGAAAGCCCTGATTTACATTTTCATGATGAGGCATCCCATTTTTTAAGAAGCGTTTTTTGGCATTTGCTGTGAATGACATGCAACTAATGTCTGTTTATGCATTTGAACTTGGCACACTGAGGATTTGTGACACACAAATACAATCTTCCATGAAAAAGAAAAGAACCTGGGTTATACAGGGAAAAGCAACAAAGTGACTCCTCTTTTCCTACCTTGACTGCCTAAGGAGTGCTGAGCCAAAGATTTCCTCAGTCGCTCTTTTCCAGGAAAGGAAGTAGACCCTGCTGCTTTTCGTTTACTATGGAGTTCATTGACATACTCGGAGAAGCAGTTCCTCCATGTGGAGATCTGATGTAAACGTGAGTGGGAGTAAAACTCTGAGATCAGGCCGCTTGTCTGAGCGAGCAGATGTGCCGAAGACCTGGATGATGGTGACTTTTCAGAGGGGGGATCAGATTTAGTCGTTATGTTGGTTGAGTTTAACGAGTCGGATGAGAAGGCATTGTGGTGACTTCCATTCAGTCGAATTGGAGAATGTGAAAGAGAGTGAGATGCGGGTGAAAAAGGAGTCTTATCGGGATTTGAATCAGCATGAAAGGATGTGGCGAGGAGATGGCTTTCAGTGGCTTTTATAGCCTCCTGGTAGGAGGGAGGTGGAGGTGGAGGCTTGAGCCTCTGCTCGTTGGTTCCTTGAGAGCTGGACTTTTCCAGAAAGACTGATGACTGATCAGACTGCTTTGGAGGACTGTGGGGAAACTCATACGGGTCAGGTTTGGTCTGAAATTGAACTGGAGGACTCTGAGGTTTATCCTCTAAACTCTTAACTCTGCAGTCAGGTTCCTTGTCAACAGAGGGTTCATCTATAACAGGGGACAGGTCCTCTGGTTTTAAGGCACCATTAACAAGGTGAGTGTGTCCATTAGTCAGGTGAGCTTCATTCACCACCTGTGAGATGGGATCTTCTTTGCCACACTCTTGCATTTCATTCATTTTTGAATGGCTCATCATGTCCAGTGAGGTCTGCAATAATCCGTTTCTGTGAGATAAAGATCAGATGTCTTGTTTAATAAGAGTTAATGAAAAGGATGTTCCTACTGTGCATGCAAAACGAGTTAAAAATCAAAAAACAAACAGTTGAATACTTATACCTACATTTTGAATTCCCCGTCCTTGCAGCCACTCTTGGCATTGCTGCAAGACGCGTTGATCTGAGGTCGTAGTTGGCCAGCTTTCTGATGCTGATGATTGGGATGAGGTGCTTGAAGAGTAGATTGTGGCAGCTTGTGTAGGTGTTTGAGGCTTGGGTTAGACAGCGGGTAGGTGTGTAAAGCACTTCTGTGCCTGGTATCAGTTTTATGGTGACTTGATGCTAAGTGACTTGTTTGGGGAGTAATGAAGGGAGCTGCAAAGCTTTGCTGGATGGACTGAGGTTGCATGTTGCCTTGGTAAAGTCGACTGTGGCTCGGGTGAGGGATGGAGTTATTCAGACAGGTGGATGAAGACGGCTCATCGTTGAGAACAGAATGCTGAATACTGCGCCGTGGCAGATGAAGCTTTTGATGGACGTTTGGCTGAAGCAGCCCATGGCTGGGTCCTGCTACCTCTGAGGTCTGCTGCAGGGTCAGGCCAGGGAAGAGTGGGCCTTTCTGCTTAGTATACAGCTGGTACTGTAGGTAAGGCAGGAGAAGCCCAGCCTTGATACTGTTTAAACAAACAACAACGTAAACAGAGTGATTTTCAGCTACCATTGCATAAAAGCTATTGAATAGATAAACAATAAACAATCTAATTGGACTGTGGAATGTGCACATGCTTGATTGAACACACCTGTCAGTGATCCACTCTGGCCTGATGACCTTTTCCCCTTTGAGCTCCTTAATTTTGCTGTTTGGCAAGTTATTGGCAATGATGTGGGTGGTCTTGGAGCGAGAGTAGTAGACATGGAACTGGCCACCATGCAGCATCATCAGCCTGCGCAGCTCATCTGCACTTGGCTCTGATCACAAACAATTAAAAATATGAAAGTCAACAAAAAGGTGCTGTCAGTTTGAGTAGATTTGTTTCATGGGTCATCTCACAGAAACTTAATTAGCAATGTAGGTTGACAGCGACAACATATCACAAAGAAAACAGTTACAGAGCAACAGTTGCATGCACTTTTTTTTCACTTGAACCTTTGCTTGGACCATCTTAGAGTGCATTTAGATTAACATTTAGTTCTTAAAACTATTAATGATCTACTGAACTGTGAGAGACAAACTAGTCATGCATTAGTATAGATATCATATGGCACAGTCTTACCTGTGTATCCGTTGACATAGATGGAAACTCCACTGAAAATGTTGGAGCTTGCACCTTCTTTCTGTTTCTCTCTGGGGGCAGCAAGTTTAAACTGCTCTTCCAGCTTAGAAACCTTGGCAGCCATGTAGCCGCCCTGCGAACAAGAAGGAGATCAGTGTGAGAACAAGGTGTTAAGATATCATTCACAACTATTAATAACAGCAGAATGCCAGTGTTCAAATGGCCAATTGAAGAATTTGTAAAGTCATGTATGCATGCTATGCAAGTATTTTGGGGTTTACGTAACAAGCTCAAAAAGCTGATGGTTCGCTGATACTTCTGCATCTTATACAATTGCAGTCTTTTTTCACTCAGTGCACTCAGGCAAGGGCAAACACAGTTTTTTCTGTAAATAAATAATAGACTTTTATTATAGATTCAATTTTTCAGATAAAGTGCTGTTTTATTTTCCAAAATGATTAATTTGCAAAGGCTACAATTCTGACTTATTGTGTACATTTTTCGTTCACAGACTATAACAGATCCAGTGAGGGTGAATTACAGACATGTACAGGCACGAATATGTTTTTTGTGTATATTGAGGTTACTTTAACCTCTGTTTTGATCAGATATGGTATAGAGGTATATTCATTTCTCACAATTGTATTAAAAAAATTGTTGGCAGTCCTGCTTTCACTCAATTATTACCCAGTATTTACAGCTGCCTATTCAGCTACCTATCTATCCTTCTCAAGGTTACACATCTCCATCAGTCATAGAGCCCGCTTTTTGCCCTTTTAGGGTTGGCATGTCCTCATACTGGTATTATATCTGTCACACATTATTGATCATAGAGACATGACAGATACTCACCCTTTCAGCCCAACCATTGTCACCACCGGCATTGGCTTTCTTCCTCATCCACCCATCTCGACTCATACTGAGCTCCCTGAAAGCACAAGAGGAGCTATTCATCCACACTGAGTCATGCAAGTCAAAGCCACGTTCAGACACCAGACCCCATTTAATTTGGTGCCTAATTAATAGATAAAGGTTATTTATAAAACTGTCTGAAGGAGGAGGAATAGACCAGTGTGTTAGTGATGCATATGGATAGCTTCGGTTCTCTATTTTCTATTTTGGAATGATGCGGAATTGCAACACTAATCGGATAAAGGTACATCAATCACCGATGATGTCAACTTATTAATAAGATAAATCATATCAGATTCTAACATTTTAAGTGAACAGTTCCTGAGTGAAGTTTTGTTGGGAGATTTGCAAAGGTTTCTCTGGTGCACGCCAAAGGACACTGACAGGTGCTGACACTGTTAACAACTGAAATTTATGGCTGCTGTGATGTGAATTTGTTATTGCGGTGTACGTTAATGTTAATTCTGCATAAATATTATGAAACTGGTTGCAAGCTAACATGCTGAGACTTGGTGTCCAAGGGCATGTCCGGACAGGTCCTCTGCTGCTGACAGGTAACGTCAGGTTACAACAGAGCCCCATGTGGCACTTGCACATTTTTCGTGTGAGCAGCTAACATTAGCCTAGCAACTCTGAGCGATGCTTAGCTAGCTAGTTAATCATGCATATCGCTGCGCCATAACGACTGTAACATCATGTCAGTTCAAGCAAAGAATAAATACGAGTGTAAGTGTGTTGTCTGCACTCGCTAATCAATGCTGGCAAAAAATAGCCGCCAAACAATGGATAATGTACACGACTGTGCAACTTCACGAGTGTGTTAATTGCCGCTGTAAACAAACAACAGTCCTGAGTGATTGTTCGCCAACAGAAGTGACTTGCTTTTACCTTTTATCCTGTCAGACTGGGTTGTTAGCCACAGACTTCTCTCTGCAGATAAAGCCTTACACAAACGTTGTGGTCGCACAGATTACGAGGTAACACCAAAGCAAAGCGAAATGAAAATCCTCCAGACAGTTAGCTCGACTCCTCAACCTTAGCTTTTTTCTTTAGAGAACTCCTTCTGGTGAACTGAGATCCCCTTATTTAGTTATGCTGCCACGCCATGTCTCTTCAACATTTTGGCTCACCCTCCCAGCGCTTTTGCTCTACATTTCTACCGCCTGATCCATTTGCTTTCCCTTTTCCCAGTGAGAGTCAAGCCATTCAGGTGACAAATAGTAGTTCCGTAGAAAATTTTCAAAATAAGACAATGACAACGAACATTTTCTTGTGATATATAAGACGATAATACATACATGGGGTTTGATCTCAATGCGGTACATCACAGTTAGGGTATATGTGCGATGATAGGTCAATAAATTTAAAAACACAGATTCTGTGTGAAACATGAACTAATATGGAGGGAATTTAAACTCGTGACATTACAAAGCAGTACCGGAATATATTCAGTTTTAGCTAATATTTCCCCTTTCCTTTTACATTGACATGTCTAATTGATTTATCTTGTTGAATAGAAATTGAAACTTTGGATGTGTAAATACTGATTTACACATCAAAAATTGGACTTCACCATACTTTTCTGAAATTGGTCCATAGTCAGAATGTGTACGCCTTGTGCTAGAAATGCTATTCTAAATAATAAAGTAATATACGTGTACATTCATTCATTCATTTATTTATTTATTTATTGTTGTTGTCATTGCATCAGCTTGGTCTGAACCATTTCATTGTCAAGTGAAACAAGTCGACTGGCTTGCAAAAAGTATTTTATTTTGAAAAATAATTTGCACTCATCTTCCGGGTATCTCGTGGCTTTTCCTTGCTCGCTTGATTCCCTCTATTCCCGGCTTCTTGTTTTTAGCTTCAAGTTGTGTTGTAATGCTGCCACTCTGCGGGCATCCGAGTACATGTCACCTGAAATGACTGTATGGTGTCTCCTGGACCCTGTTTGCAGTTTCAAACCGCCCACTCTGAGACTTTCACACACATTTCACTCATCGAGCTCGACATGAACAAGAGAGTCGTTGCCGTAAATCTGTTCGCTGTTGAACCAGCCGTCGGTTATCGCGATCGGACAGATTGTTCACCGCTGAAAAAAAAAAAAATGTGTCAGTGGTTTAAATGAGGACGGCTTGTGAGCGCGGGGCTAATGCGCCCACACCGCCCTCTCTCCTGCGGTAGACAGCCGATCGAGAGCAGTCTAGGATTTTTTTTTTTTTCGTTGTGTGTACTGTCTGGCTCCGAGCACGGTTGTCCTCAGACGGCCCGGTACACGGGCACTAACGGCCGTGACGCAGAGGCACGTGCAGATTAAACGAGCCAGGAGCGTAACGGCCGCCTGTGAACACGATGGCCCGCTCCGACAACCTCACACCGAAACAACATGACCCTGCACAGTCAGAGAGAAGAGCAAAAAACAGCACATTCTGCTGATGCTTCGTATGCCAGGCCCTAATTTAATCTGGACTAGCACGTGATCTATCCCATTTTTAGACCGATTTACATGGCCCTAAACATATAATCCCACCTGAGTTTATGTAAATGTCACCTTTACGGTAAGAAGAAGGAGGATGTCTATAGTCTAATGCTGGATTATTGCAAAAGTCACCCTTTTCAGAATCAAAGAGACCAGGATGCTATTGACCCAGGAGGCTTGTCTTGTCCCGAAGAGCCCCCTTATTGGTTGTTCTCTGTTGCTATGGTACCAGACATCAGATGCTGAAGTTTCATGCGCGACTTCTGTGTTGGTGCAGCAGGAAGTAGTTGCAGGGATGGGGAGTCAGAGTGTGATGAGTGAGGGCGGTCTTTACACAACTGGAGTCATAATGAGTCTGACTCACACACACTCAGTGACGCCTTCAGTGCGTTTGTGTGTGTGTGTGTGTGTGTCAGTGATCGCAAGAGAAGAGAGAGAAACAACCCTTAGGATCCTCTTCCTGTTCAAAAGAAATCTATGAATATATTATTACAAGAATGACTTATGAAACATTCTGCCTATATCATGTTCCTATAATGCAATAAAAAAAGACACTGGAGACAATAACAGCAGGATTTTCGGGCTCAGGAGCTTCCCTCTTGAGTGTAGGAGAAACAAGTGCATTGTGATGTAAAGACCCGGTCTGCTGCAGGCAGGGGGGGATACAGAATTGCTTTGAGAATGTGGGACATCCTTGATCATTTATAATTACTGAAAATTTGCATTAGTAAGGGTATTGAAAAGCTTACTGTATGTGTATTTTAAGAGAGGTTGTAACAAGCTTGATAACTCACAGATAACCTTGTTATTCTTCAGTTTAAGTTGAAACACTTAAAAAGGACCAAAAATAAGACACAAAACATTGTCACATTGACACTGATGCTCTTGTCTGTGTTCCTTGTTTTGAAAATTCATACTCATGGACCAGGAAAGTAAATTTACCAAGAGGACGTCAACTTCATTATTCATTCAGTTACATAATCCCACACTCAAAACAGGGACAAAAATACATTTTGCATAAAACGGATCTTGAATGTTGGCAATTACATACACCAACATTTTTCTCTTAGATTTTTCCTTTTTCTAAAAACAAATAATCCATCAAATATTGCACAGTAAAAACATACACAAGTGAAAATATCAGAGATCTCAGACAAGTCATTAAAACCTTCATTAGAAACAGATGCAGACAAGCTCCCTTCTTTGGAGAAAGTGGTATATGACTTGTTGGCCTTTTTTTTCGCATCTTTTCCTGTTTTGGCCACACGGATGACGATTCATTCCAAAGTATGAAAAAAAGGCTTCACACATGAAATTGCACATACAAATGAGCACAAATGAGTCCGGTTTCTGTCACTATAGGACATTTGGCAATGATCAGACTTCAAAACCACAGCACGCAAAACTCCTCAGATCAATGTTATGTTAAAGAAGAGGGTGCATGGAGTTCATTTGTGAAAAAGTTAAGATTGCTCCTCCAAAGGGGTTTGCACACAGTAAGTCCGGGATAGCGAGCGCTCCAACATCCTACGAGGATGATCAGACTTCTTAGGATTTTGTCCAACTTCATTTCACAAAGCACATTAGATTACAGTGTTTCACTGTCAGCTGCATAGAGATCCAGAGTTTTGTCTCATGTAAAATAAGGCCTGGAGATCCAGTGGGCAGGTAAAAGTAAATTCTCTCCTCGTTAGTTAAGTTTGGCACTAATGCGTATCCACTGAAGAGCCTGTCTGGTGTATTGGACTGCATGAGCGATGCTACTGTGAAGAGTCAATGGCCCAGACAGTGTGTTCAAGTAGTTGAAGAACTCTGTAATAAAAAAAAAATGGACAAAAGTGCTCTTTATGCCTGGGTAGATATAATGTAGTTATTTGACATATGTGGCTTAATTTACCACATCAGACTATAAACATAATTTTTTTTCTATTTCACACATTGGATGTGTTTTTGTAGCTCGGAGGGGCTTTTTTACCTTTATTTTCCTTTGCAAGGTTGTCTGCCACCTCCCAGTACTCGTAGCTGTACAGGACACTGTTGGTAATGTTGAGGTGATTTGCTGCCATCTGGTGGATACGTTGGGGAATGCTTATGACGGAGGGTAGGTTGTTGCCCCCGTGTGAACCCTGTCTGAGGTGTTTGGCATTGGGTGAGTGTGAAGAAGTGGGTCCTCCTGTAACCCTGTGAGTTTAAAAAAAAAACACAATGTAGAGCAGAGTGTTGGTGGTCAGTAAATGTGCAGTGGCTGCTGAGAGCAAATGAAGTACACAGAGAGCCTGTAATATGAAGCTATCATCCACCTACTTCCCAGAGTCATTCCAGCCGGGTGGTGTAGTAGGCACTTTGGGAGAACTCTGAAATGACAGCATAATAAACGAGGCTTAAAGTCATTCAAACAAAAATGTTTACATTCCACAAAAAAAAAAACTGTCCAGAAAGTGTAACACCAATAAAATTTCCTGTAAATTGCACATCAAGCATGTCGTTTTAAGACAAACCTTAAAGTAGTCCAGCAAAACTTTGGAGTATTTCAGTGCATGGTCCTTCTTTAGACGAAACATCTGCCAGTAAAGGAGGGCAAGGCATCGGAAACTGTGGGCACACAAGCGCAAGTCAAAGAGACTCAGACAGACCACAAATCATCCCCAAAATGCAGGTCCCTCATCGTGATGATAGATGTGGTATAAACAGAGGAGATGACAAACGCACCACAGAACGGCCAGCTGTTTGTCTTCCTGTCTCGCCCCAGGGCCAGAGTGGCTCTTCAGCCTCATGGCGTACCTTAAGACACAGGACTGTTAACAATGCAGTTCATCTGCATGCATGTGTGTCTGTGAGAGTCTAGTTCGTCTTTACGTTCAAATCCGAATTACTCAAATCTGTGCTGTGTCGCATAATTCACCTAATAAGCTCCACTGTCTCTGAGTACATGGTGTAAGGAGACTTTGCCTCCAGAGGCCCTTCCTCCATTGCTTTCCCACATTCCATGAAGGAGAGAGCAGCATCGATGTAATTCACAGCCTTTCCCAGTTTGTCCACCTGGTAAAACATACCCAACATGAACAAAGATGGATGTAAAAATCAAACGAATACTTGAACATATTTTTTAGTGTTTGGAACAGCATCGTTTAGTTGAGAAGGTGAGGATATTTATGAGATTTGTTTAGCCTAGCTTAGCACAGAAACTGCACATGGGTTAACAGGGTTAAAAACAGCTAATCTATCTCCATTGAGGGTGCCTTCTTACAACTGAGTGGCTTAGCTCTGTTCTTCTTCAACATTCCTGTTTATTAATGCCACCAGCATTGACTGCTAGATCTGAAGACAGCATTATTAAAATATTAGTGTTATACTTTGGTGTCTTCATGGGCTAATATTTGTCATTCCAAGCACACAGCAGATGCATGTGAGGACACCGAAAACGGTCATTTAACACTGGTTAATTAAGGTATTAGGTATATACACTGTATGTAATATTACCACCCAGTGTATTGTAAGTTTCTCTTGAAACACACTGTATTTCCCCTGAAAACAAATGTACTATGTAAATAATTACTGTTTTTTTAATGCTTACTAAAAACAGAGAAATAACTGTTGCTACATGTCATCTCTCCTGAAATTGATAAGGAAAATGGTTGGATTTCACCAAATTTTATGGTATTTTCTTTAGCAGTTATACAACATCCCAGCTTTGCATCAGCATTAATAATTATATTTAAAGACCACTGACTCACCATTGCGTCTGCACGGTGCTTCATCCTTTTGGCCTCATGTAAGTAGTACTCAGCATGGTGTGGACTAGAATGAAGGACAGAAACACAGAAAGATTACAGTCACATGGGACTGGTGAGTCTGTATCTGAAAAACATCTAGCAATGTGGGCTATGCAGTGATG
>JAQNCA010000005.1:7544047-7555907 GCA_029783725.1 Acanthurus tractus | reverse complement strand
ACACACACACACACACACACACACACACACACACACACACACACACACCCCACTCCCTCCCTCCCTCTTTATAGGGGCCCAAAGTAGTGGACGTTAAGAAATACAGTCTGCTGTGTCTTACAGCGTCTCCCATTCATAAAATAAGAGCAGGTTTCCTTTTCACTCCTCCACATAGCACACGCTTCAAGCTAACCCCCACAATGCCCTGCCCCTCCAAAAGCCCATTATACCTTCCATGCTCTGCACTCATGCAACACTCATCTGAAGTAATGAGAGTGCAAGCGGTCCACATTCTTAGCTCTAGCTGTAGATGTCAACAAGAACTCGAGCCTCGCTGACTTCCACGTCCTGAGGGCTTCCCTCTTTGAGACCGGGCCTGTTGACATGACACCAAAGGCACTAATTCGCAAAGCTACCTCTGCCCCTCAACCTCCCCTGTCCTCCTCCTCCTCCTCCTCCCCTCCAACTTACATGCATTCCTTATTCCTCTGTGCCTCCCCACACCTGCCGTCAACCGCCTCGAGGCCACTGCTCCCCGTCAAGAGTTCACCCGGCACAAACAAGCAGAGGAAGAGAGATGGACGAGCCATAAACAGGCAGAGAAGACAGAAAGCAGAAGAGGAGGCTGTGGTTTAGGGTTGGTACCTCCTTGCATGGTGGCTGCCTGTTCACCGGTGACAGAGGATCCTCATGAACTTCTGGGCTTCGGCTCGAGCTCCGGGAGCGACGGCTGCTGCTTCCCGAGACGACGGAACAGTCTGAGCCTGAAGAGTCCGAGCTGGAATGTCTCACCCTCCTGCCATGTGTGTGCGCTCGCTGTGCTGACAGGCTGTCAGTCAACACACACACAAACATCAGAGAGGGGTCAGTGTGGGTACACGGCCGAGTGGAGCAGGCAGATGCCGTTCACACAGCTGAATTTATGTTTACAGACAAACAGTCATAGAAAAACACCCAAAGCTCACATTCACTATATGCACACATGATTTGAAGCAGAGTACCTGTGTCCATCCCAGGGGGCTGACTCATGTGATGCCTTCAGGAACACAAAACAGAGAACAGACACTCATCATTCACAGCAGTGGCACGGTGAACAACTTGCTACACTTGATTTGTTACCTCTGCTTCTTCAGTGACTTAATATCACAGCAAATACAGTAAGAGGTGTGTCAAACTGCGTATGGGTGTGTACACATCATTAAACAGTAGTGGAAAAACAGAAATCCTTCAGCAGGAGGAGCCAAACACTCCAGTCATAGTTTCTGTATTGTTTTCCATACACTTTCACTTTCTTTCTCACTGTTTTTCTCCCTTCTGAAGCATGGGCATACAATACAATAGCATGAAGATGAGTTTGTGTTTACTTCAAGACAAACGTCAGGTCCAGAGGTTTGCCCTGCCATCTTGGTGTCAACTACAGAGTGACCTTAAACTAGATTATTTTACAAGTATCAAAAATGATCAATATACGGATCAAGGACACTTGATTAACCACTTAATGTCCTGTCCAATGAAAACTGTCCATTGTAATTTGCTGTTTTTATTTGTTTATTTGTTTCACTTTTGCTTGTGTCTTTTCATGCTGTTTGATTCAATCTTTTTAGAGTTTTAAGTCTCCTGTTTTAAATTTGTTTTAAATATTAAAATATAACTGTTGCTGTTTTGGCCAGGACTTCATTGTAAGAGAAATTTTGCATCTTAATGGGAATATTCATGGTAAAATAAAGTTTAAGTGGATAAAAATAAAACAAATATATAAAAGCAAACAAAAAGAATGCAACTTACAACATGAGTACTTTTATTTACTTTTGAGTCACATATTTTTGTGGAAAATTTCCACATGCACATAAAAAAGAATTGTTAGCCACATACAGTTACAACTGATAGTTCTTTTAAATCTAAGTTTATTAGATGTAAACAGTCAACACAGTATTTGTGTGCCATCCATAGTTACAAAGTCATGAGCTGTCTTACTCAACAGTAATACTAATGTTGTAATAAATTAATAATGGTAATAAAGGTAACAACATGCAGTGATCAGATTTTTCTGGTACAGGCGTGTCACTTACCCTTTGTGTGTCATCTTCATCACTGCTGAGCTTCAGGTCATCAGCAAGCATCCTGCAAGTAAAGAAACAGACAGACGGAAAAATCACACAGTGTTTGCAGAGCAATTATAATTATAGTCATTTCGCAGAGGTGCGTCCATAGCTTTTAACATCTATAAGTCTACCTGAGAATTTACCCTTCAAACATACATTCAAACAAACATATGGAAACAAATATGACCTTTATTTATAAGTCCATTAAGCATACTGGTGCAGCTTATTCTATGGTTTATTTGCACCTTTGAAAAAACTTGCATGTTTAAAAAAAAAACAAAAAAAAACATAGAAAGATTAATTATCAAAGCCTAAAAAAGGTGCCTCCAAAGTTTTAACAGATTCCTAAAACACAGCAATAATAAATAAAGATTCTAGCTGCCAATTATTTTGATATAACAGTGTCTTATTTTCCATTGGTTAATGGAATCAATTCTTTCATGAACTGAACTGCTCTATTAGAAAAGAGGGCTCAAAATTTGTAAAATAAAATCTTTTGAATGTTTTAGAAATGTTAATAATAATACTGATAATAATGAAACTGCTGTGTTGTGTAACAAAGGCTGTGTGGTAATGTGGCTTACAACACTGAACATGTGTTTCACACTAAAAAGAGGATGTAACAACCAGGAGCCCATCAGTCTCCACTAACAGCATTCAAGAATGTCAGCTGACCTTTGACCTGACCTGTGTAACGCAGCCTGAAACATTGTTGACTGACCCTACATATATCTTATTTTCGTCAATGTCTTCCTCAATCAATGATGTTTTTTCCCCTTTGGCTGCACAGAAAATGACGTCCAAGATTTGCACATCATTTTTCAACAGTTGCCAAGAAAAAAAAAAACATTAGTGTGGCTGTACTGCGTGGGTGTCACAGTGGTAGGTTAGGTTTGATGACCCCCGGTAGATCATGTTTCCTCATGTCCGACTTACGATTTGTGAGGTGCAATCTGAGGGTGACGGGTCATTCGCAGCTGAACATCCCCTCGACCTTACAGAGGAAGAAGAGATAAAAGCCAGGCAAAGAAATTTGTTAATAGAAAGCAAATTAAAGGATTACACATATCAGATAAGAAAACAAATTGGTCAGTGAAGACATACTTTGCCTTTGTTGTGAACTTGGTAGTTTTGTTTCCTTGGGAAAAGGGAGAACAACAGATAGTGAGTAAAAACATGCATTACATTACATGCATTACATGCTTAATTAGCACACAGATTTTGCACTGCACAAGACTGTAATACTGTCGTAATCATGGTGAAAGATCAAAAACAGATCAAAAAGCATCAGATGTAGAAATTCAACACATTCTTCCTCTGTGTCAAAACCTGGCCCCTGCATTACCCACAATGCAATTTGACCACATACAGTTTGCTAGTTATGCTAGTAGCGGCTAATGTAGCCTTGAGCTGCTTGCTTAGAGAAGAGATGAGGAGTGGGAAAAGGATGTCTGGTAAGCTTGTGTTTCTCTAACTTCACACCTCCAGAACAATTCATTTTCAAACTAAACATTCTCGGGACATCATTGAGGCCATTATCAGACTCATGCAGCCCTATGACTCCTCTATAGAGTCACAAAAGGTTTTATACAACTGTATTTCACAACTTTATTTTAAATGGATTAAAAGGAACTATAAATTATGTATGAGTTCCCCTTTAATTATAAACGTTAAACCACAAACACTAATGCACACACACACAGACACGTACACGAACACAGTATTGCACAGAAACACACACACACACACCTTAGAGTTGTAGAGGATGCGTTGGGCCTGGTCACCCCCCAAGGCTTGCTGGGAAGTCCAGGACTGAGTCATGTCCTGTGCAACAGAAGGAGGCAGGAGGAGGTCAAAGGTGAATTGTGGGATGCCATTGTGATTGATGGTGTTCACAAACAAAAACTCCTGGCATCCTAAATCTGTCATTCAATTTGTTTTTATTATTTTCCTTTCATTTAGGAGTGACTTACCTCCCTCACTTCCACACATACACTGCACACATACTCCTCTCTGCAAAAAGCTTTATCGGACAACTAGTTGTTGTGATCAGGACTGTTCCTCCCCACCAGGGGGAGTATGACTGGGTTTAAATATGGGTTAATCTCAGTGCTGGTGTTGGCCATTGGGTGACATATGTCTATTACACATGAGTAGTGGGAGTGTGTACTTCGCAGGAGTTTTAGGTTTCTTTCTAAATGCTCTTCAGCTGAACCATTTTGTAGCCATTTCAACTATCTGTTTGATCAAGTTTGTTACACTTCACAGCCCTTTTGTCCTTTGGAAAGTGAACTTGTTTATTCTGTGTTCACTCAGTGAGCAAATTTAAGACCCTTCTGCCAGTATATTGCCACAGTAACTAATCTGGTGCCTGCAACAGCAGCTCCATTCATTTTAGTTTGTAAGCAAATTATACAGAATGAGCTGAAAATGTGATCTAATTAACTTTCTTTCAAAAAAAAAAGGTGTGTGTATTCCAATAGGATAGGCCAGAGTATGACAAGACCGTGGAGTTTCTGAGCTTTTCAAAGGAAGCAATCTCAAAGGTGTGAAGTCGGTGAACCAGAACATGAGATAGCTCATCAAAACATTTTTGTTGCTTCTAAGGAAACCCGCGGGAAATGAGCACAGAAGATGTCAGTTGGCTCAGACAAACAAGTGATCATCAGTTGCGTGTGCAACAGCTAAATTCAAACTGCAGCTGGGGGTCAAAATAGCTAACTGAAGAACCCACAGCGCAGGTAGAAATTACTCATCATCACCTTGCAGGAAATCTTTGAACATTTTTGGAAGAGCTGGAAAGGAAGGAACTAACCCACCAACCAAGCCAGAGCAGCTACAGGCATCACAGATACAGAGTCTAGACAGACGACAGGTCTTCTGTTGAGTCACTGCTGTTATTAACAGCTTGTCAGTTGTTACAACGGCCAAAACGTGGTCAAATGGGGGCTGAACAGGGTTTTTTATACTGCAGAGGCATTGATAGTGCTGAAATGACAAGTCAACTCTACTATGTGGAGAGAAATTTGGCAAAACATTTTTCATTGTCTTTATTTGAAATAGAAAATGAAGAACATTTGCTGGTTTCAGTCTCCTGCAAGTGACGAATTTCAGTCACTCATCAATTTCAGTCAAACACATTTAGCTGAAAAATCAGTTTTAAGACATAACTTCATATTCACTTAATTTGTGATTGTCATTCACTGTTATTCTGACCTTTTATTAACCAAAAGAATGGTGAACCAATATTCAAAAAGTCAGTAAATTAATTACTCTGAGCTGTAAACATTGCCAGCACAAAATAAAGTTACTAAACACAGATGCACTCTTGTACAGTTACAGCCAAATTTAGCTTTACACCTGCACGCAGGAAGACCGGCCACCCTACACACGCTGATGGATTTTCATCAATAGGTGGCGCTACAGCAATATGCTATATTTTTATGGCCACAACCTTTGAGTCATGCCTATAACTCCCTCTCTGCATATTCCATTCTTTTAAGAAATGTTGTTCTGCACATTAATTATTATTAAATTACAGAAAATCTCCTAATATCATGCCTGCTTTCTCCCAGTCAGAATGATTCCCTGTCACAATGTGTTTTTGTTGCAGATCAAATTATGATGTCACGTAAAAAAATTAATGTAGTGAGAGGTGCATTTGTTAACAAAAGTTTAAAGTATTTGCTTAAACATGATAAAACAAAAATAACGAATAAGGCCATACTTCAAATACAGAGTGACGGTGTCTGTGTTTCTCTCTGCACACGTGCACATGTCTCACTCTGAAGGAGGTTGGAAGAGTCTGCGTTGATTACACATGATTATACATCTGGACTATTATGAAAATTTACCCCATTTCTTATTTGTTCGCACTGCATGATACTCAAGAGGGAAGCGGCCACATGGAGCGAGCTCTGCATCCGCAGCACACTGTCTTTGCTCCTGCTCTGATTATAATCTCTGCTGATTAGATTGCCCGCAGTCACACTCAGACAAACCAGGCCTCGTGGATGCTGACAAAAATGGTTTTATTTTGTATCGTTCATTTTGCATGTTAGCATGATCCGGTTCCTCAGCTGTGTCACCGTGTGGAGCCATCAGTGTGTAATGCACGTGTGACTTTTACTGGAGGGAGGGCACTGGGTCACTTGACTGCTGAAACAGTCAGCAAGCTCTGGAAAAGGTTTCCTCTTATCAGCCCCTCTGTCTAAAGATTTGGGTAAGTGTGTGTGTGTCGGTGGACTGAGTGCAGATCGAGATGTGTCTTTACAGACGTCGCTTTTAATTACAGCTGTTGAGATCTAAAGGAAGAGTTCAACATGATGGAGACTAGACTTCCCAGTCATATCTTAGATAAGATGATTTATACCAATCACGTCTGTATGCTAAAAAAAGAGCAACAGCCGGAGGTTGGCTAGTGTAGCTTAGCTTATATGTTGCTGAGCCCAGAAGATTTAGATCCTGTACACAAAAGATTTAAATCATTGAAGAATCAGAGGTTTATTCTTTATTCCATGCATCCTTCTTCCTTAACAAAATCTGATGCCTACATTACCCACAATGCATCTTGACCATCTACCTCCTAAAGCACGAGTCAGTTTTATGCTAAATCTTTTGTTCGTGTTTGAAAAAAGAAATACAACACATTTGTTTGTAAAATTTTAGAGGCATTGGTTGGCAGATATGTTGCCTTCTAACAGAGTCAGGCTAGCCATTCACCTCGTTTTGAGTTTTTATGCTAAGCTATGCTAACTAGCTGTTGGCTGTAGCTTAATTTTTAGGGCACCGACATGAAAGTGGTATCTATCATCTCATCTAACTCCCAGCAAGAAAGCAAATAAGTGTATTTCCCAAAATGTCAAACTCCAATGGGAGTCTGCTTCCCAGTTTCATTCATGTGAATCAAAAGACGTTCACGAGATGACACGATTTTCTGAACCCGCCAGGCAACCAAAACTTTTCTCATCCTCTTCCTCTCTTCCCAACCTCTACAGTAAGCCCTGAGGGGTGAGGTATTTCCTCCCTCCCTGCTCATCCGTTCACTTCATTATCCCTCCTCCCTCAGTCACCAAGGACACAGCGCCAGTCCTCACCTCTTTCCTCCTCCAACAACAACAAGGTCTCCCAGGTGGAGCATTATGTGTTGCTATCTTCCTCCCACTCCTCCTCCCCCGATGTTCTCTATCTCTATTCTTCTCCTCCACTCCTGCTATCTGTCCCGGTGTAGGAGCAGGACACAGGGAGCAGTGATGTAAAACCTCCAACACAGCCCATATAATGGGTAAAAGCTCAGGGCCACGGAGTTCAGACTTACAGTCAGTTACATGAACACTTATCAAAAGGAAATTAATCTGCAAATATTCTAACTATCAGTTTTAAATTTTTTTTTTTAGCATTTGCCGCTTGTGTCTGTTTTTAAAGATCCCTCAGACTGTGAGTCAAAGAAAAGCCGACATCTGAGGACGCCACTTAAAATTCTTGGAAAAATGACACTATACACCATCGAAAGCCATTCATCTGATTAACTTCACACTTGGTGGCGTATTGCAGAGGACCAAACAAGTGCAGTCTCTGTAGTGAGCTCTTGAAATCTTGCAGACATCATTGTAAGTAGTGCGTTACTACTGCCAGAAGCAGACCTCTATTAAACGTTACACTGCCGTTAAGTCTTGTAAATGTCGCCACTGTGTTTTGCTTGAAAACTCAAACTCAAACATTTCAGACATTTGCAATGTCACTTTCAGAGTGATGCTTTTGTTCCTGAAAATAGTCAGGTATGAAATACCCAAATAACTTGGCCCCAAATTGCTAGCTGTTAGCAGTGACATGATTGGTTGATTATCTCCTTTTCATTATCAAGTCGAATGCTTTTTTTTGCTTGAAATGCTCATTGATCGTCTTCTTTTTGACTATGGATGAAGCTTTGACTTCCCCAAGGCCATAAAATGTTCATGTGATCCAATGATGCATCTACCTGGCATTGCTTGGGGTTCTGACTATTTCATGGCAGGTGCAGTGTGAAGTGTAAAGTTGCATGAATGAGAGCCTCCTGATAAAAACGCAAGCGGCAACACCAGAAGTCAACATGGGCATTACAATTATTTTATTAAGTGAATAATTAATCAGATAATTAGAAAAACAATCAACAAATTAATTAATACGGAAAATAATCATTAGCAGCAGCCCCATGTCTTTGATTCCCTGTTCTCAGCAATGATCTGCCTTAATTACTCTACTCAGTCAGATGGTGGTTCTAAATTGCTCAAAACTGGAAAATATAACCAAATGCAAATTCTTTAAAAAGCTGAACACAACACTCACAATATGACTCAAAACATTTAATAAGGGATGAATCCGACTGATGTTTAAAGACAATGACTGCTTGTTAGTTTTACTCTGTAATTATATAAAACAAAAAATAAAATCAAAGCAAGGAAACTAATCTGAAGCAAGTCCTTACCTCCAGAATATCTTTGGCACAGTTGTTGTGTTTGCTTCTTGTTACCTGTGCAAACAGAAGGAGACAGGTGATAATGAATGAGGAGAAATTCACAGGAAGTGGAGACTGACGAATAATGAGAGCAAGGCTTGTAACAACTCAAGGGCAACAGATGAAACCCCAGCTATAAAAATCAACAAATACATTGTAAAAGAGCTATGTTGACTGTGCATACGAACCTAGTGGAGCATTTAAACTACAGTAACGTGTATCCTCTCTGAAAATCACATTGTGCACACAGTGATGCACCTTAAACTGCAAACGTAGCCGTGCACATGCATTCACACATACAGAATGTAAACTCATTCATACCTTACATTAGTCATTGCTCAAGATGTGAACTCTCACGTTGCATCACAAAGTTACACACGAGGAAAAAATCACCTTCTGCACTCTGCTTCCCGCCTTTTTTGCAGCAACAGTCACAACACAGTGTGGCATTTTACTGTAAACCGTACAGTCGCACACACGCAGTCATTGTGAGAGTGGCGAGGAGGCTGAAGCTCATTTATGACTCACAGATTTTACAGCTGCAGATGATCTGACGGATGCTGATTATGTTCAAGCAACTTTCTGTTTCCATCCTGTGATAGGCAGCCTAGCTCTCTCTCTCTCTCTCTCTCTCTCTCTCTCTTTTCCTCCCCCACATTTCCCCCCTTTCACATTTCAGCTCACAATTCAAATTCATGGTATGAAAACAGAGAACCACGTTGCTCAAGCATTAAGATAATGGACAAATATTTTACATTACTCGCACTTCCCCATTTGTAGGTCATTTCTGTTGCATGTGGGAGTGTGTTTCATTATGACTTAAAGTTTTGTGTGAAAACAGATGATCCCGCTGCACGAATTATTAGCAAAACGTTTCTCACTCATAATAGTTATCTCACTCATCTGTCAGGCTTGGCTTTGTCTCACTTTTCTTTATCATTATGAATTCCTATTTGAATCTTATCTGCTGAACATTTTCTACTCGTGCTGTCTTTCTACCTGACATTTATTTCCTCAAAACACAGTGTTTGTATCCCATTTTCATTTTGATGATCTGTTTCTCACTTCAGTGTCTGTGCCATCTGTGCAGTATAAGTATGCACTGTAGAAAATGTGTGTGTAGTGCGGCGTGCATGCGTGTGTGTGTGTGTGTGTGTGAGTGAAACTGTCTTCTTGCATGCATGACTCACTAAGGTCAGTGTCTGAGTGGCTGCGCTCTTGGCCTGCGGAAGGAAAACAGTGTGTGTGAAAACTGTCTGATTGTTGCAGCCACAAGGCGGTTATGAGGCCATAAGCACTAAATGAAAAACATAAACACAGACAGCCAGTATTTCACATCCCCGTGGCGGTGCTCAAGCTAAAGCCAGGCCTGCCTCCTCAGTTTACATTTACAGGTCCATTAGAATGGATATTATCATGTGCAGTGTGTTTCACACGTTCATCCCCACTCAACATCACAGGCTACAGTTCTGGTGCAATACCCTGATGAGTGAAATCCCTCGGGGCCAAACAAACCACAACCCATCATAACACCTGCAACAAGCAGCATGCAAGCCAAGTGAGCTACTCACCATCTGTTACATTCTTAAAGTATCAGTAATTACTGAAGTTATGCTCATTTTTTAGCTACTGTTCAACACTTCTGTCTGTGTTTGAGTGCCTTTGTGACAAATGTGACAAGAATTTCAATTTTCTGCAAACTCTTTATACAAGAAATCTTTAAGTAAAAACAGCAGTGCAAACTGATACTCTGCAGGAATTGCACACTCATTTTATTACTATGTTGAAATAAAAGAAGGGAAGCCTCATTCTTTAGAAATAATAAAGATATGTATCTTATTTAATAACAGATGACTTTAAATGTGCACTGATCTCGTGCAAAAACAAAGACTTACCAGAGCTGACATCTAAGCTGCTTTATGCACACAAACATGATCACAACTCTTTTTTCTTTTTCCAAGTTGACTATAATCCACAGTCCATGTAGCCTCTCACCTGAGTAAATGCGCATCGGAGTAAAAAACAGACAATGGAAAGTTTCCCTTTGCCACCGAGGACAGTAGGCATGGTTCCTGGATGGTCAGTGCTCTCCTCCGGTGTCCATGCCAGTGAGCAGCCGATGCGGTGCCGCTCCGTGACGCTGGCAGACCGGCTCGTCGCTCGTGGGTCCGCCGTGCAGCTGTGGGAGAGTCTGTGTCACTGATGGAGACAGACAGTCAGAGGGTGATGTGGGCGGGCCGGGAACGTCAGAGATGACACACGCGCAGCTCATGCAGGAGATCACGACTCAGAGTGGCCCTGTGGATCTCCGACACCGCTGCGGTTGTAGCTCTTCTCAAAGGCGCAGGCAGACTGAGACAGCTGTCTGGAGCTGCGACGTTAAATACACCTGCGACGCGACAGTATGTGGTGAAGTTTTGTCACATTCAGGCCAATTTACAGGGCATAAACAAGAAATTAGGAGTCCCTTAATCGCGCAGTATAACATCCACCACTAGAGGTCTCTCTATCTAAGCGACGAAATCAGAATATGTAGTTTGATGACGTCGCGAGGTAGCGCGGGATCATGGGATTTGTTTATTT
Organism: Acanthurus tractus; assembly: GCA_029783725.1. Classification (NCBI taxonomy): domain Eukaryota; kingdom Metazoa; phylum Chordata; class Actinopteri; order Acanthuriformes; family Acanthuridae; genus Acanthurus; species Acanthurus tractus. Next base: position 7,544,729 of record JAQNCA010000005.1, on the reverse strand, counting down.
CACTGATAAGCAGACAGCATTGCAGATAGAAATCTACTTTAGGCAGAAATAGTCACAGAAAAAGTCGTGTTAAAGTTCAACTCACTTTGCATCTAGCCAAGTCACGTTTGACACCCTTTTCCTCCAATAAAATTGCAGAATAATTTTCCTAAAGTCTGAGCTTCGCTGGAAGCACTTGGGATGGTGTAAGTACCTTTCTCAAAAAGAAAATATACAAGGATACAGTGGTTTTTAGACATTTTAATGAAATGAAAGAAAACGTTGTAAGTGTAAAGGTCAAGTGTGTAGAGTTTAGTGGCATCTAGTGGTGAGGTTGCACACTGCAACCAACTGAATATCCCTGGGTGGAGTACAGTCCCTCTTTAGAGTTGATGATTATCAGTGTAGGGGGGGTGTACCTTAGCTTTAAACAAATATGGTATCACCTTACAAACTTGTTAGCAAACCATGGCATACACATTTAGGACACACTGATGTCCTAACACACATTATTCAGTTTCATTTTGCCTTTGTGTTCCTTGTGCTCTGTGTAACTTTTATCTGCTTAGAAAAAATGCTATTATGCTAACAATTTTGTTGCTTTCTTTGTCCATTGTTTGGTGTGTGGCAGGTTAAATGCATTTTTTCTTTATGCTGAGGAAATTGCCTTTTGTTGCTTTAAACAGCACAACAATATGTCATT
>JAQNCA010000005.1:7502796-7516567 GCA_029783725.1 Acanthurus tractus | reverse complement strand
AGCCCTTCTCATTGCCTCCAGTCATCTTGCTAAAACTAAAACTAATCATCGGATGGCTTTTGCATTCATAAAGGACAACTATCAGAGTGGCATCAGTCAACAATGTGAGCAAACAAAACTCCCAAAATGTCGAACCATTCATGTTTGCAGATGCTGTTATTTGTGTGTATAGTAGGTGGGAAACTGTGGTAAGTGATCTAAGGCACATGAGGTGTTGAATTATTTGTTCCCTTAATATCTTCTGGATTTTTAGGTACAGCTGCTCTGGAAGAAGATGCCCAGATCCTGAAAGTTATTGAAGCATACTGCACCAGCGCCAAAACCAGGCAGACACTTAACTCCAGTAAGAAAACCACCAATCATTTTCATACTGTACATGCATGCAGCACAGAGAAAGAGAGGTTCATAGTGGAGCTTGCTGTCTTTGTTACTGCTGTACCTGTTTTCTGTTACTGAGTGCCTTTCTTTAACACTGTTATTCTGAACTGATCTTTCTAACAGTATCTCTCTCTTTCTGTCTGTTTCTCCTCCACTCCACACTTGTTTTGAATTGCTCTGATTTACTTCGTACTCCTTCTTTCTCTCCTTTTTCTTCAATTGTTTATTTCATGCTGTTCTTTAATTTTTTCTCCATGTGATCTGATTTGCTACATCATCCCATCATGCATCTCCTGCTGTTTGTCACGTGTTGCCTACACTGCCTTCTTGTTTTCCACCATCGCTCCTTTTTTTTCGCCCATTATTTTTGTCAACTCTACTTTTGCAACATCTCTGCCAAACTTGGCTCGCTCCGTCCAGCCTGGCAGGGCACTGACCTGATGCACAACCATGTGCTGGCTGACGTCGACCGGTCCTGTATGGACTCACCGGGCCGCCGTAGCAGCGTGTCACGGCCAGAGTTGTCCTCCGACCTTTCAGAGGACTCTGACTATGACTCCATCTGGACCACCCACAGTTACAGGATGGGTTCAGTGCCGCGTAAGAGCTGCATCTCCCACCAGAACTAAGGAACGTACAGTACTGCCACGCTGTACAGAAATGTAACGTACAGCGCGCTTACCTCTTTTACCTTCAATGTATTAAAAGAAACTAGATTTTTTTTTATTTATCTATTTATTTTCTATGATATAATGGTTCATTTTTTTGTTAACTTATTTGGTTTATTTATTTTTTAGATCGTTTGTTCGAAGATGTTCGAAGCATCTCCCTGTTGCCTTGCCACTTTCCCTTTTATGTGCCTCCTCTCTTTGTGTAGTTGTCATGCAGTAAGTGTTTGGTAATTCTTGTTAATTTATCTTGAATGTGACCACTCCCCTTGTTTGACCATAAATGTGGCGGACTCTCTCAGCAGGGAGTAGACAGATGTTGGAGTGGAATAAAGGGGAGGGATAGCCAGGGGAGGGAGACATGGGGACTGAGCTTTTCCTGTCTGATATTCAGATGTAATTCAGGAACGAGTGTATTCTATTAACCATATACTTCTTCTGTCTGGTATGTGTTTCTAGAGTATGTATGCTCAAACATAGCACAGATGCCATACACACATGCACAGGTTTGGGCACGTAGGCCCTTGCTGCCTGATATTATTGCAGCATGCAAATGAAATATCAAATTTTTGATGTTGTATATCATTTCTGTTTTCATAATTTGGATCTCTGTTAATGTTGCTTAGCAGGATTGAATTTACTTACCACATGACCAAAAGCTACTAAATGCTAAAAATCCTTTCTAGATTGATAATTATTTAAAATAGCTGCTACAGAAAGAGGAGTTTATCACATACACTTCACTCTCTAGTCAAGCTTTTTCTCAGGCTGGGTCAAAGCTTCTGACTAAGACGGGTGAATTTAAAGGGTCAGTTCACCCAAATTAGCAAAAAATATTTGTACATTTTCAAGCTTACCTCTTGTTATATCAAACCTTACAGATAGTTTTGATTTTATTTGCCCAGGTTTTGAAAAATCTTTTTTGAGATTTCTGCCTCAACTACAATACAACTATATTAAATGGGATTTTGGTGATGACACTCATAACATTGAAAAATAATAATAATATTATTTTTAAAAAATGATAAAAAATAACCACTGATGTATGTCTACAGGGATGAGTGTCCCCGGAGTGCTGGATAATCCAAAGACCTCATTGTCCACATTTTTAATTTAAACTACTGCTGAAAAAAATGTCTCTATAAAAACCGTTTACAGTGTATTTAATGAGGACAAGTCCTTGGCATATTTATTTATTTATTTTGTAAAGCCCTATTTATTCATTCCAGGAGCTCTGCAAAATACATTACAGTTAACTACATTGTAATGTTGTGGATGCAGAAATCTCGGATATCTGTGCTTTTGGTGATCTGACCCTTTTAAGTCATTATTTATAATAATTTACTGTGTTGTGCAGTCTCCTAAGCATCATCCTTTAAAGCCTGATCTTCCGTCCAGTAATGTTGCTGTCCGTCAGTGGTTCTACAGGGTTGCATTTATATTTTGTTTTAAACCTCATGTTAGTGCATTAACAGAATGAAGAGATTCATTTAAACCAAACATAGCATAAAAACCCAACATAATTAAACTGTAAACTACAGCCTAACACAGATGTTATGTAAATCAATTGCCTTTGTTTATTGTACTCTGATAGTTAAAGCAGTAGTTTAACATTTTGACAAGACAGTGTGTGGAGAGTTAGATGAGAATATCAGCAACACTCTCAAATTTGTCTGTTCAAAAGGAAATAAAAGCCAGAAGCAGATTAGCCTGGTTTAGCATACAAACTGGGAGCACTGGGATAAAGCTGCCAGCAAGGCTCTCCCTAGAGTAACACAGTCATGAATCAAAAACTATTTCAAACAAATAAAAAAGAGATATTAAGTTAGTGACTTTAGTAGTTCTTGTTGGCGGATTGTCGGTTTTTAGCCTTTTAACAGAATTAGCTGTTTGCTCATTTCCAGTCTCTATACTATGCTATGCTGGCAGCTTTTTCCCAACAGCAGTACAATGCGCAACACACAAACATGAGATTTACACAGATTTCTTTTTTCGATTATGTGAAGCAAAGCAAAGAAACCTAATCATGTCTCAATCCTCTGTTAATGCCAAAAGAACTGAAAACAACTCTACACTTTAAGCTAGCTAGACCAGCAGCTTTCTCTGCTTTCAGGCTTACTCTAAGTTAAGCCAACCGGCTTGTAGCTCTAGATATTTACTGTACAGACATGAGAGTGTCATGAATTTTCTTATCAAACTCTGGACAAGAAAGAGGTTACACCGATTTCTCAACATGTTAAACTATTCCATGAATGTGCAGCTGTTACCAGACTTTTAGAAATTGACCAGGTGAGCGTAATGTCAGAAACAAACATCTCTTGTGTCACAACAAACTAGCACCGATGCTACAGCCTCATAAGCTAGACACGCCTCTGTGTTGTCTAGTTTGCGAGGTATGCTGTCTCTTGCATTAATTACTATTTTTATGAAGAAGTATTTTTCCAGTATTGGTATTAAAAAAAAAACAGGTTGGCTTCCACTTAAGTCTATCTCCTCTCACAGCAAGCAATGCGAATGACATATAGAGTATAAAGGTCCATGTTACAGTACTATATACTGTGTCTGAATGATCTTCTTTATTGTATTCATTGTTTTGTATACAGACGTTTCTTTTTCTTTTTTCTTTTATTCTGTATGTCAATGTTTACAAAATGATCCCTGGAAGAATCATTTGTTTTCTTTTTTTTTACATTTTATTGGTCTGTATCAAAGTTTACACTGAAAATTATAACATGAATTGTTTCAATTATTTTGCACAATCATGTAACGGGCCAGCGGGTGTGGGGGATAAAATCTGTTAAATTCTGTATGTTTTGTCGTCTACCTAGAGTGTGTATGATATAGTCCTAAAGGTAGACTTGAGTATTCAGTGTTACTGTAAAGTAAATGCTCATTCGTAGTCTAAATGCTCACCTTCAGTGTTTTGAAAGCATTGGGGTAAAAAAAAAAAGAAAGAAACGAGACCGTGATTATACGGTAAAATTTCTATGTAAACTACTCATTCAACCTCAGAATACTGTCAGAGTGGACTTGAAATATTAGAGCACATAGTCTCCCTTTCTGTAAATACTAGTAGTCATGGAGCAAGAAAAAAATCCATTCTACCTTCTATGAGTATTTGAGCTAAGAATATCACTGTCCTTATATCATGTGCTATACTTTGTGACAGGTGTATTCTGTGGTTTAAGAAACTAAGTCAAACTGTGGGACAGACAGGGTCTAGCTGTCTTTGACCAACATTGTCCTCTGTGTGCTCTAAAAGCTGTATTCAGTTCACACATGTGATCATGTCTTATCTAACAGCGCCGTCAGTGTATTTGTTCTACACTGCTGAAGTGTTCAAGTCCCAAACGCTGTATTATGAGTTTTGAATAAATTTGTCATTTGTTAGACACTGGCATTCTGGTGATTTTGTTGGAACAGCACATCTGAGTTGTGTCTTGTTGTTTGTTGTCATTTTTGAAAAGATGTCAGAATTCTCATTTTTCAGAGTGACAGAGGATTGTAATGTTAATGAATGAATGAATGGTTTGGTGTGTGTTTATGTTTTTTTTCTGTTCTCAGAAATCTCTACAGCTTCCTCTTGCCTTTTACTGTCCATTGGCTTTTGTCTGATAGCAGGACTATGCATGACTAACATACTGTTTCCTTGGCTCTGTCGCTTACTAAAATAAGGAAGTTTAGATTGTGATCTGAAAAAGTAATGTACCGATGATGACTTTGTACTTAATTACAGTCTTAAGGTGTGGCGAGATAAGTACCATTTGTTGAGTGCTCTTCTGTTTTGAAACAGGACCGCGAACGGAAACAGGGCTGCATATGATCATCCCTGGTGAGAAGAAAGTCCTGGTGGAGGGGCCCAGTCGCAACGGACAAAGTGCTGGGGAAGAGAAGTAAGAAAATAGAGAAATCTCTTTTGAGTTTTTCATTTGTACTGTATCACTGTCTTTCTTTATTGTCAATCCCATATAAAGACCAAAACCAACAAACCCCTTGTATGGCACCGAGCCCAGAACCCATTCGTCATCTTTTAAAACACTTCTCTAAAAAGCTTGGGACTTTACATTGTTACAAACATTTAGTAAATAGTGAATTTGTGGGGCTATTTTTAGCTGCAAATAAACATACATGGTTCTGTAATGACAACTGCAACAGCAGGACAGTTGGCTCATAATAAATTACAGTGCCCATGTTCATCAAAGTAAGGGAACATGTCACCAAGTGTTATTTTTCACCACATTAGCCCTGAAGCTTGAACCCCTTCAGTATTCTTAAAACCATAGTACTGTCAAGAAACCAGCCAGTATTTCAGCAAGTTTTGAGTGAAACATGACAAGGATGCATAGAGTTTTACATTTCCACTTTGGCTCTCAAGGAAAACCTGCTGTTTTTGGTTCCGATAAGAAACCAACATGTGTGGTTCCAAAAAAAGTTCCATGTTGGTGAAAAAGGCCAATGTGACACTCACTGATTTGTTTTTTAAATAGATTTTGCACTTCAGTGTTGGCAGAAAGAAAAATTATTAAATATATCACCCAAAATATTCTGTAAACATATGATATGTATAATTTTGGCACTAAAATGTCTAAAACCAACAATGTGTGTGATTGATATTTGGTTAAGGTGCCAACTTACATCATACCAAAAGTATTCACGTTGTTCATATTTTTGTTTTCATTGTACTGTTTAGAGCACCACAGAATTCAATTATTGTGTGAAACAATACAAAAAGAAATTGTAAACCTATCTTTAAAATAACCTCCCTTGTTTGTGTCACTGATGTGTTGACCTGTACATTTTATTGTCTTCAAGAAGCCTGGTGGATGTGGTGTACGCGCTAAGGGATGAAGTTCAAGAGCTGAAACAGGTGAATGTTTTATGAAAAGTCATGATGGTGTGATTTTGTTTTACATAACTTTTAGTTGAGCTTAGCTAGTTCAACTCTTCAATCTAAAATTATTGTTTATGTGGAATCAAACATATTTGTAATAATACATGGGTAAAAACGGTTTTACGTTAACATGCATGATGTGATTGTTTTATCTCATAGGATAACAAGAAGATGAAGAGGTCACTGGAGGAAGAGCAGAGAGCACGCAAGGATCTGGAAAAGGTTGTGAGGAGGGTCCTGAAGAGCATGAATGACCCAACATGGGATGAGACAAACCTTTGATGACTGTGTGCACCATCTCTTCTCTCCATCTGAAGCTTTGAAAAGAAAGAGCAAGTATATGCATGGTCTTGCTTGCGCTGTGTGTAAAGTTCACACATAGACCTGCAAAATTTAAAGTTGGTTGTTTGAGTGAGAGAACAAGAGTGACTTTGAAAGCAGACAGTTGTGTTTTTGCTCTTATGCTCAGTACTGCCCCTCTGGTAAAAAGACATAAATCACTTGGGAGTAATGATGAATGTGCTTAACCATCTATTCCATGAAAACATTCCTTGAACTCAGAATAAAAAGGTGGAGATCACACACTCAACCATTAGTGTGTCCATAACATTTTCGTCCAGGTCAGTGTCTCTGCTGTCTTTCACTGTAGCTGGAGGACAAGTCAAGAGAAGTCCTCACCCTCTGTTTACAATCATTTAACAGTTTGCTGTCCAATGGTACATCCATGGTACTTAATTTGTGTTAATGGTCACAAAGGCCTTGGGCAAATCTGAACTTGAACCATGCCATTTCATAACCTCTCTTATGTTATTTAATTTTTTTTTTTTAATTGAATTTGTTGGCTGTCTTTTTCCTGACACAGGCTTAGCCTGGTGTTTTAGCCTGAAGTTAAGTTTGTGTCTGGAAGCTCATCTTTTGTGTTTGTTTAAATTTTGCCTTTTCTTTTTCCCTTTATTGTTTTACCTCCTCATGGTTTTGACTGTCTGTCAAGGCGTTCTAGGAAATTGTACAGATATTGAACTTGTACTGTGTAATGTAAATACTGCTAAAAGATGAGCCTTTGAAATAAATGTGGTTTTGGCAGAATGACTTTGAGTTTCAACTAAATCCACAAAGATACAAGGAGCTCTGGTCTCTTTGTCTCTCAGTTAAACACACAAAAGCAACAACGCTGGATCACCAACTTAACAAAGCGACATCCTTTGGTTCTTGGACACCTCTGAGTTAGTTAAGACTGGTTGGTGCAGCCCATCCCTGGATGCCCAAATGAACCTCAGTATGACTGTATTTTAACTGCTTGTATGGTAATTTAATTAAAAGAAAATTTGGTGATTTGCAGTACTTCAGTTTAAATGCATTAGTAGAAATGAGCAATACATAATTAACTCACTGTGTCATCCTGTATTTTAGAGTGTCCCTGTGTAAAAAAATATATCTTTATTCCATTACATTAGCCTGTTTTGTACTGACATGGAGTTTGTACCTAAATAAGTTGTACTTAATCAAATTGCCTCAAATGAACTGACAGAGAAACCAAAGATCAGGTAGGAATACCACATGTGTTTCCTGGTCCCTGTGTGCCTGAACCTGGTGGTAACCTGGAAGTAATGAAGATGCCCCATGTTTTTTGACTATTTATGTCTGTTATGGTTTTCAAGCCTTTTCTGGCCTATGACCCCTTAAAAGTGAAGCAAGGTGTTTTTGGAATCTGTCTTGGACAATTTAAACATAAAACATTAACCATTCAACCAAAGAGATTTTTTTGATTCTCAGATTTTTTTATTGGAAGCATTTTAAGGCCCTGCAGAGGTGTATGTATCCAGCGTTTTTAAGAGAAAAAAATATTACAGAGACAGAAAAAAAAACTAAAATATTTTTGTGTATTACAATTATATCCACATCGGATGTCACACTCATTTCGTTAGCCCTCAGATTTGGGGTCCAAAGGTCCAAACCAAGATTTTGCAATACTAAATTACTGTTGAATTATCACAATTATTTCATTACCACTCAACTTTAAAAAAAAAAAAATTAAAGAGAAAAATTAGGAAGATGCAAACAGATATAAACTGAGTCCAAATATTGAACATTAAGATTCCCGAAATCCTCTTTGCCTCAAATCACTGAAATCACCAACGGCTAAAAAACCTCCAAAGGTCAGCAGAGTTTAAGGCATCCGGGTCCTGACAGTCCATTCAAGTGACTGTGAAATTTGAATTTCCTGATGCTGAAAGCAACGGTATTTGCCTGTCGGTCCATTTTCTTTTCTTTTTTAACTTAAAGGTTTAGTCTGACGCAGTAAGCTGTGAAGTGGTACGTACCGAAAAACTTACATTGTGCTACTCCGCTCAAACGCTCGGCTCAGTCATTAACGCCAACTTCGCTAACGGTGGTCAAGTTTAACGGTTTCCGGCGGCCATGTTGCTGCTATGCTAATTGTGTGCTAACTGGTTACTACGGCGGCCCTTGTAGCATTTCACAAAAAAGCTAGCCGGTTACCCTCTAACGTGTCCATAGTCTGCCATTTGTCATGTGAACTCTCAGTGTTTTGCGGAATTTTGCTAAGTCTGATAGTTAAAAGACAAAAATGTAAATGTTGGCGGACAAAGAAACTCCAACATCCGCTGCCAAATAGCTAATTCCACTTGGGATGACTGGGAAACCTCACTTCACATAGGTCAGTAAGCACTGTTTGTGCTGTTTTGTATGATTTCTTGGTTCTGTTCATCTGCTTTTGCATAAATGGCTTTTTAGGAGTACGATATATGTATAAGCACACACACACACTCACACTCACATAAAATAAAAAGCCATCGTAAGTGTATGAGTAGGCCAATGCTTTGCCTTTGTTCTACGCTGCTTGAGTTGTGGTCTTCTATTGCTTATCAACACTACATAACATTTCTATGACAAAAAGTGTTGTCTTTTTTTTTTAGCTGTTTTTTGGCTAACTTTTAAGTGTATATATTTAATGAGAAATGCTCAGAGTAATTGATGACATTAATGATGGCTGCATTCCATTTAAGTGTGACAGCTATATATAGAGACAAAAAGCTCGGTGGAGATGAGCCTGTGCAGATCCTGTAACTAGTGGTCGCCACACAATGCATGTCAGTTAGTTTTGTGTCCGACTTGATCCCGACTTTCTCTGAAGTCATGCAGAGGTGGCCGCAGTTTTCAGAGCCAGGCGATGCATGGTGGGTGGAAAAGACCTGTCCCTCATCTGATCTCGCAGGTGATTGGTTTAAATGTTGACTTAACAATGACGTGTCATTGAAACTTTAAGTTTTTGTCAAACTGGAGAGTTGGGGATTTTATTTTCATGATTTTGAAGGTCCCTTTTCTTAACTATGTGCAAGTTGTGTGGCTGATGGCAGCAGTTAGTTGTTAGATAGACTAAATATATTTTACACATCATTAATGACATCGTTGTCATCTAATTTTGTAATAACCCTGGACTGAATGAGTTTCTGGTTAGTTACAAATTGAAGGCTGCTGAAAAGTGCCAGCCTTTTTTGTCTCTGCCCACTCTTGAGCTGCCTTTATTCATTCGCTTTCCACATGAAGCACAGTTTATCTTGTAAGGTCCTACTGTCATAATGCTCCTACACAGTATGCCTTGCAGTTTAACTGTAGTCCCAGAATGGCACAAGCATCTAGCTTTGAACTGAGTCTCACCTTAAATTTTTTTTTAATCATCACTCTCTGACCTCTGAGATTAGACTCATGTGAATACATGCTTTAATCTGTTAGCTGAATTAATTCTGGCTGAAATATGAAAATGACACCTAGTGGCATTTTGATTTAAATGGAAGCCATGCAAAAGTGCAAAGAATAGGTCTGTATGGCAGTGATATTGATTGCATCTTGTTGTCGACCCTTTCAAAACAGTCTTCCATGCTCAAAGATGTGTAGATGTTTGCGTGTGTTTGTGTGTGTATTCTGCATCTTTTTGAAACGACAGGCCTATTGAAATCTATTGTGTTCCCTGATAATTGTGACAAGCTTTGTGGGGGAGATGATCCCATTCTGCTGCCGATGGATGAATAAGCACAGATGTCAACCTTTTCACTGTGACTCTCACCTTGTCCACTCATTAGTAATGAAAACAGTTGCCTTTTGTTTCATGCTGAATATTCCTTCAGAGGAACAAAGGCACATTCACCCCTGTGAGGAAGATCTCAGCAGATAAAGGCAGACCAGTGCCGTTGTGCTCTGACCTTGTTGGTCTGACTCTCTGACAGTCCTGGGCTACTTGTGGCCAATCATTTCTCAGTAATCCTAATCAGAGCAAAAAAAGAGTCACAGCCTTACCAATGCCAAGTTCACCTAGATCTATTAGCTAATGTTACCTCCTTTCAAGGTGGTAGCACATAAGTACACTTTGTTGAACACATTGCTGCAACACTTAGGCTCTAACTTTCCTTTATTTTTACTTCCATTTTTCCGTGACAAACTTTAGATCCTTCCTCTTCCTGTCAAGGGTCTGGTGGGTGAGAAACTTGTGAACTGAAGAGGCAGACGTGTATTATCAGGGCTCTGACCTGCCCCAGCCCCTCTTCACTCTCTCTGCCTCTTTCTTCCTACTAGGATGGAGTGACAGCTTGTCACTGTGGGTGCTCCACAATACGGCTCAGACCGCACGACTATTGTGGAGCTCAGAAAAGCATCAAGGTCTTCCTCTCTCTTTCGTTCACTCTTTTCTCTCTCTTTTCAAAGCGGAGAATCAATCAGCTGTACACACAGACACACACACACACACATACATACACACGACTCACTTCTTTTCCCTTCCATCTGTCTATTCAGCAGCCAGTGATCATTTAGACTTGACATGTATTGTGAAAAACTGAGCTGCTCTGCCTCTTTCTTCTTCTCTTTCTTTCACTCCCTTTCTCTTTCAACTGTCTGTCATTAATGTCCAGGTCTTACAATATACGAACAGAGGAGAAGAAGAAAGCGAAGAGTGAGGGATGAATTGATGGATGGGAGGATAAGCACTCAGTGTCCTTTCTTTAAAGATTTGTTATTGTATAGTACTGTCTCCCAGTCATTTTTGGTTGGTGTTTCAGTCTGAAAGCCCATCCACGTGCTCTTTTGTATGGGAAAGCAATAAGGCCCCATTGAATGAAGCTGAATGGACCTGCCATCCTTAGGGGCTGAGGCCTGAGGACTCCTATTCTTTAGCCCCCAATCTAATTGGAGCTGAAATGAAATGGAGGTTTCTTATGAAAATAGGCTTTGTTTGGCCGCAAGGCTGGTAATTCATAAACAATAAGCAGGGCTCCATTGTGTAGATAATAATATATTCATGCTGCTGGAGATGGGGAGAAGGCAAAGCGAAGGCTGGGGATATATAAGGAGGATAGGCAGAGACAGGGATGGAGAGTGGAGGGATAAGAGGAAGGGGAGGAGGAAGACTGAGGGCTAATAGCAAATAGTGTGTCAAAGAAAATTGGTAATGGTTGGATAGAGGCAGAGGATGTATTAGAGGAAGTGCAAGGACCAAAAGTGGGCAGGAGTGAAAGTCAGTTGGAGCAGTGAGTGAAAATAACAGGAATAGGAGAGATAGACGGCAGGAAGGATGGGAACGAAGCGAGGAGGGCAGGAGATTAGGAAATGGTTATGAGTACTTGCAAGTCTACAGGTGACTGGTTTGGCAGCAGTGTGGAGGGAAGGCACATGAGTGAGAGTATCATAAAAATTGGAATCAGTTGCACGGTGCAAGTCTGTGTAGTTTAGAGTGGTGGGGCTGATAGAGTGGATTGGTCAAGTGCAGAGATAGAGCAGAGCAAAGCAGTCAATGTCTAACAGGCGAAGGGGGAAGAGGAGAGAGGAGGGGAGACCGGTGTGCCTGGGGTGGTATAAAACTGACAGGAGTGCTTTCACCGCCTGGATACTCGATGGGTGACTGAGAAAAACAGGTGAGCTTACATGCCACTTTGATGCATCAGTCTGTCTAAATTATCTCTCACTGTTATCCACTGTAATCGTGCAGGTCAAAGCTGCTTCTGTGACATGATCCTCATCTGAGTCTACACACTGTAAAAGAAGTGGGTCTCTCTGTTCGACATTTTCAAACAGCAGGACCAAACACATGCTGGACTTTAAGTGCTCTGTGGAGTGATGGACTGACAGAGGGGAGACCCTGCTTCCTGTATCTGCTCTGAGCAGCTGTTACAGTTCATGTAACAGGCTTTTTATTATTTCATTTGGGAGTGATCCTTACGAACTGATTCCTCTGGATGCTTTGGGATAGTAATTGCTCTGTGCTGCGACCCTAACTTCCATTTTTATTCTTTTCAAAAATATATTTTTGACTTACAGTTCTTCCTGGAGAGACTTTTGTGACTGGGGAAGGAGAGGATGTTGAGGACATGAATGCAAAGCTAAAATTATTAACACATCTTATTTGATTTTGCTCCCTAAGAGATGTCTTAACTAATGGTGAGTAAATCTGAATTGGCACTGTTTGGATGGACTTAAACTGATTTTGTTTGACTGTCTGAGTGTGTCAGGGTGCATGTTCCTGCTTAGACAGGAAAGATTTGACCTGTTTTGACACTGTGTAAAGGTAAATCAAAACTCATGTTCAATAACAAGTGTGCAAAGTAAGCCACATGGTTTAGTTTTGGGCTTCAGTCCTTTACATTTTAAGTTATTCCATTTACAATATGTGCAACTACCAGCAAAGGAGTCTCTAATCTATGCAGAATATTAAAAGGAAAGGGACTAGTCAAACTGTTTTGCTTTATAGGGCACATTTTTAACAGTGTAGTTTTGTCTACTTCATCTTCTGTAACATATTTAAACAGCACACAGCTCTGTGTGTGTTTGTGTGACGCCCTCTGCCACTTTGTGATTGCTTGACCCTAATGTGTAAAATGAGTTCACTGCAGAATAACTTATTATATAATTAGTCACAGTGTTGAAAGAAAATGATCACTTTGTATCCTCTTAGAAATGTACAACACAGCAGTTCTTAAGCTAACAGTATGATTTTTGGAATATTCAAATGGTTTTGTAATGTAAATTTTCACAAACTAAATTAAAGTTTTGTCCCAAGTAAGAAAAGTCAGGAAATGGTTATTAATCAAAACATTTTGTAAGAAATGTATTCAGCCTTCTTTATGTTGTTACATGGTGAATTGGCTAAGAAGTGGTGATATTTTCTTAGATCCAAACGTGATCCTTTTGCCCCACAAGTGACCCAATGAGTTTTTATGTTGGGCCACTAGATGTCAGTATTTATCAACTTATGAACCAGGACGTAACCCCCCCCCCTCCAACATTAGACCAAATTCAGCATTAGCTTAAGGTATGTGCTGTAATTCTCTCACTTTGCCTGCCTGGTCATTTAAATGGTGTTTATCACATTAGATCCTTGCATTGAAGATAGGTATCATGCCATGGTATATTAGAGCTCATTTCTTCTGTTAATGCTTTAGCAGTGTCTTAAATATATTACTTTCTGTATCTGAATGTCAGGAGGCAGACTGGTCTAAAGGCTTTGAAAATAAACAAGCAAACAAACATGAACAGAGTAACTGCCTCTGTGTTTTGGCTTAGACTAAGAAGGTTAGACTGTGAAATCGAATATTGTATTGCATGTCACAGTAAAGGTTGTGCATTTGCTCTTAACCATAAAGTGGCTCCTGCCACGAGATGGCAATCACACATAATGAAAATCTTCTCAGCTGTCTGGATGGGGGGGCCTGAAAAGGGCTGGGTGTGTATATGCTCTCTACATGCATGCTTTTGCAAGGTGTCTTTAGTGTTTTAGATTTGTTTGACCCTGTCCTGTGTTTGTGTGTGTGTGTGTGTGTGTGTGTGT
>JAQNCA010000005.1:7476770-7493367 GCA_029783725.1 Acanthurus tractus | reverse complement strand
GACAGTGCTTTCACTTAACATGCGGCCTGTGGGGACAGTCTGTTTTGTGTGTGTGTGTGTGTGTGTGTGTGTGTGTGGGTGTGTATGTGTCAGGGAACCAGTGGGAACTACCATCTGGTAGTGAAGGCCAGTAGACTATCAGAGCCATGTTGCCCTACCTTGTCACTGGCAGCTGTGTGTGTGGGTGTGTGCAGTGTGTGTGTATGTGTGCAGTGTGTGTCAGTGTGTATTCCCAAGGCTGCTTCTATTTATGTGTATGTGCTCACTAATTACGACTGTCATGGGTGTCACAACACGATCAGACCAGTAACTGCCATCATGTGTTGACACATTTAGTCTCTAACCAACTGATTCCTTTCTGCCTCCTGTGGCTCGGCTGCAGTGAACCGCTGACTTACTCAGCTATGTGAAGTGGCCATAGTGATGTGTTCCTTCCTTTTAGCACTTAGATCTGTATGAGGCAATGTAAGCAAGACTCATCACCCCAGTATTGTGTTTTCTTATTTTTATAATGTTTTTTATTTGTATGTTGATCCAAAATATACTTAATATGGGGCTCAAACCAACCATTATTTTATTTTTATAGCTGCTAAATCTGTCATAATTATACATTAATTAATTAATTAATTGGTCTATCAGATGTGAGTCAATGTTGAAAAAGGCCCTTCCAAGGTGAAATCAGATTGCTTTGCTTAACCGACAGTCTAAGAGCTTAAGATATTGATTTATCATGAGACACGAAAAAGCAACAAATTCTTCCAATTGGAATTCCAGAAGTATGAAATGTTAAGCATTTTGTTCTTGAAAAATGAAAAAATCTATTGATTTATTGTTAAAGGAGCTGTCAGTTTTCTTTCACTCTGCTAATTGATTAATGGACTGCTTGTTTTAGCTGTCAGTGTTGTTGTATTTTGATGGCACAAGCACAAGTCTGATCACAGATTGAGTCTACTTAGTTAAACAAAGCTGAAGAAATTAGTCAATGGAAAGAAAAATTATCATCAACTGTGTAGACAATTGATTATTCATTTAATAAAGCATAAAATGCTAAGCATTCCAGTCACTCCAGTGTGAGTATTTAATGCATTTCTCTGTTTTCATAGTATTGTATTCTATCCTTGTGTTGTGGACTGCTTATTGAAAAAAAAGTAGCTTTTTGAATATATACCACCTTGAGCTTTTGGAAATTTGGTGTGATAGGCATTTTTTGTAATTTTTTTTAATTGTATCATAGGCCAAGCAATTACACATTGAAGAAGAGAAGTAGTTCGCAACAACTCTTATCTTTGAGAAGTACTTGATTGTGGGTTTATTTTTGACAACAAATGGTTTTGTTCCTGCCAGATATTAATCACTGAAAACAGGTAACCATTAGTTAAACCGAGACAAGATAAATGCAGAAATGTACACTAAACGTATAAATCTCTAAGGGACGCTTTTGAAAACATTCCCACCATGGTGCATCTAGGGACACCATGATATAGTCCCATGTAAATTTTTTGCCCTTTAGTTGATTTTTCCTTAAAAAGCCCCTTAACCTTCACTGTCATAGAGGTCCAGTTCTCAGTGTTGTAGCTTCCATGAACGCAGCACTTAGTGAGATGCAAATATGCTTCCACTTACAATAACATTATCAAAATAATGTAACCTGAAATAACATAGGTAAATAACCCTAGGTTGTTTTTAAGGTAGGCTGTATTAACCCATCCACCACCCTAATATCCCCTTTTGACTGCACAGTTTCTAGTCAGTCTTCAAAAAAACGAGCATCCTTCACATAGCGAGGTAAAAATGATCTGATTTCAAATATAATGTGACTAAAACCTTACTGTGATCCCTGTCTGACAGTAGACCTAGTATCAGGCCACTAACAAAAGATTGGAAAATGTATATTCAATGTTAATTCATGAATAATAGTAAATGAATAATAAATGAATCATAATATCCAGGCTTTTTCGCATTCTGAACTTGTGCTTAGTTTGAGGCATTTTTCAACTTTTCAAACCCAACCTAACCTGCAAAGAGTCTCTTTTCCTCTTTTTACCCCTCATCTCTTCTTGTCCATTTTACTACCCCAACCACCCCCACCACCACTTCAATCCCAAGGGCAAGCCAGAGGCTGACAGCTTTGTTTATGTTCTCCACTAAGTGATTTTTAATCAACTGGTCTGCATGAGTCCTCCCAAGGGTGGGAGCAGCAGAGGCTGTGAGGGATTGAGCTGGTGGATGGTTGACAAGAGATAGTGGAGCTGAGAGGAGCAATGGAGCACATCCACAGCAAGACAGCTAATTTCAAAAATGCTATTTATGTGTTTAAAAAACAAGCAAACAGAAACAAAAATGTCCACATTTGCGTTTTCAGGTGGCTGCTGCCAGAGACATAAGAGAGGATCCCCCTCTTAAATCTCAGCTGTGCAAACCTTTGTTGTGTCCCATCCTGCGGTCTGAAATTACCTATCCTGTGTTGTGGAGTAACATAACTATGACTCCATAACATTAGAGGGTAATTGGAAATATACAATTTAATCAAATGTACAAAAGGAACTTTTAAACTGGTTAAGAAACAGCTCAAATCTAAAACTGATACCTTGATATGACCTATAAAAGCAATTGAGGCTATTATGTGAACATTGACTATTTCCATAAAATTATTCTTATTGCCTGCCACCAGGTCTGTTATGAAAATTAAAGCTACTTTTTATGGCAGAGTGCTGGGAATGAATTGTGCCTCACAGCTTGAGGACAGAAGCTGCTCTTCAGTCAGCAGATACTCCTGTGCTGCCACACAACATCACAACAACTGGCTTCTAGTTTGACATTTCATGTTGGCCTTGCCTCTGAGCTTGCTGCTTGTTTGTTACGAAGACAACATTTCTAGAGAACGTTCATAACTTCATTGTTAGCTCAACAAAATACAGCTAAGAGAAACTAGATGTGTTAGCTGTAGGACACAACATGTAACCTAATATGTAACCTAAGTGTATGAACAGCAATGTTACTGAAGCAAAATTTATTTTGTTTCACCATCATCTTATTCCAGTTATCAATCTTACATAGTCACATAACCTGATAACCTCCCTCATCTGCTTCAGCAATCATTTTTGTAATTGGATCTTAATCTCTGAGTCTCTGCCTTTTTCAGTGTCATTTTGGATGTATTGTATCCTCTAAACTTCAGTGGCAAGTTGCACTGTTTGGTTACAAGAAAGTAGATAATAGAGGCACACTGCTGTCTAAAGTAATTCTATAATATTTATTTTATCATTCATCAGAGTTTTTGCTGCTAAAAATACACATCCACCTCTTTCACAGAGTATTACAGGTGAGGCATGACTACAGATACATTACAGTAGTGTAGTATTAAGTGTGAACCAACCCTCCCTTAAAAATTAGCAAAACACCTACTGAATCAAGATATAAGAACCATATCTTTTTGTGCTCTTAGTGTAACTTAAGCCAGAAAATCAGTGATGTTCAATTGGGTTTATTTATTTTAAGTGTTTCTTTCTTACTGAGGACAAGGAGGAGTGAAATTGCAGGGTGAGACAGAACAACAGGTCAGGTATTCATTACTGCCACCACTGATAAATCACTTTTTGGACTTGTTATCAGTAGTCACAGTTAGAGTTTTGCCATTATGGACTTGTCAACTTCTTTGATTGAGTAGACTATCCCCTAATATCTCTACATGTATGAGGCCATTGAAGGAGTTTTTTGCAGATCAGTGATTTCATTTGACAGGTATAGGATTAAAACAGACATTTACATCTGGTTGCTGTTGCAGCAAATTGAGTATGTCATTATATACATGGTTACACGTGATATAAAATTACATTTTCCATGATAGACGATTTTATCCACATTACCGTCCTCTTGTCACAATCATGACAATGTCAGTTGAAAGTGTATTATACGGAGATTTCCTTGTCACTCAGCTGACATTTTAAAACACGTGGTACAGCCTAATGTTGAAGGGCGTTAGTACTGATGGGTTGTCTGGCAGCTGTCAAGTGGAGGCGTCGGGTCTATGATGCTACTTATTAGGAGATGGGATTAGTCTACAGATTATTTATGTCATTATTTATGTGGTAATCCACAGACAGAGAGGCGCCAGAGACTCTCACCTTATCAAAACAAACAGCCATCAAATTCATCCACTCTCCATATAGAACAGATGATACATGCAACATAATGTATACAGCGCTCTCTTATACAGCTCTGTATCCTGGATGCTTTAAGAAGCCTAATGCTGATCAAAGTGGAGGAAACTCATGTTAAAAGATGCAGCCACTGAAGACTGGATTGGTTTGCCGTGCTTTAATTAGCTTTATAGCTACCGGTGTCATTTAAAGCACCCAAAGTTCAGGAGAATAAGTATCACGTTACAAGCTCTGGAGCAGGACGGAGAGTGCATAAAGCAAGGGAGGAACAGCAACATTTACCATCTCTCAGTGGATGAATCAGTTAGCCCACACACGGAGAAAGAAGCCATTGGCTGAGGTCTCTATTCACTGCCTTAACTCTTCTTATTTCATTTAATCTACTATGAACAAGTCAAGGTCTTGGGCCTATAAAGAAATGGAGAGAGAGTGGGTCGAGTGTTAGAGTACTGGAGCATGAGGCAGTTGGGGGGTAGGGGGGTTGAGGCGTACTAAAAAGAGCTGTAGTTTTGTTGTCCCATTGTTTACCAACCTTCATGGAGAAAGGTAACTCCTGCCAGTATTACCCATCAAGCCCTCAGAGTGAAGGTCAAGACTTGAAATCACAGTAGGGCTGCATCTGTTTTTTAAAAAAAGTAAATAAATAAATAAAGATGCAATGCCACAAAATGTTTCTTCGCTTGTGTCACTGCTTCTGTCCTCTTTCTCGTTGTCCTCCTCCTCTTTAAAACAAGCCAACAAGATAAAACTTCCGTGTCCTTCTTGTGACTATATTTGTTCAGTGATCGCATCAGAGAGTGCCAGTCGCTCACATTTGGCCAGAGCTCAGATAGACACGAGATTCTTCCTCGGGGGTTCAACTTTAGCACCAACACACTACGGCACAGGATGTACTAAATGCATTCAGCATCCTGTACACACACTCACTCAGCTGTTTGCTATCCTCTCTTTCCCTCTTTCTGCTCTGCAGAAACAGCTGCGGAGGAGCAGAGATAACTCTTAACTTTGTTTTGACACTTTTGATTAAGGACCATTGAAGGAACACCTGTATGGCGGGAGGGAACAATGCA
Organism: Acanthurus tractus; assembly: GCA_029783725.1. Classification (NCBI taxonomy): domain Eukaryota; kingdom Metazoa; phylum Chordata; class Actinopteri; order Acanthuriformes; family Acanthuridae; genus Acanthurus; species Acanthurus tractus. The sequence goes on along the minus strand of JAQNCA010000005.1, from coordinate 7,488,137 downwards.
CCGAGCCCGTAGAGAGATTGATTTTGTGCATTAGAGAAGCAGCCTTTGTCTAAAGCCACGGGGCCCTTTGTTATGCTAACCAGCCGTGGAAGATTTCCAATTCAATTTCACCTGAACGCTGGTCAGCAGCACGCTCCATTGTATGGCGTCCCTCGGGCCCGGCTGCCCCCCCACTACCGCTGCCACTGCTGCCTCTCCCCTGTCGTCTCTCAAACTGCAATTTAGCCGCTGAGGAGGGTGCGTGAGAGATGGGATGTGTGTGTGTGTGTGTGTGTGTCTAGATTGACAGCCGACTGGATACTCTTGCCATAATATTCGCTGCATCCTGTCCTTGTGTGTGCAGTGGGCCGCAGGATCATAGTGAAATGAGATGATATTAATTATCCTAATCCTGATAGCTCTCTCTGGAACTCTGCTTCCACTCATCTGTCTCAGGAGAGGACTTGGATGGTCAGACAGAGAGAATGTCAGAGAAATGAAATGAAAGCCGACAAATTCAGTGGAGAATACTCCAACAAAAACACTGCTCTTTGAGTAAGGTTGATTTGCTCTTCTGTCTGTCTTTCCCTTTTCTTTTCATAATTTCATGGTTTGCTTCATTGAATATCTTAATTTGAAAAAAAAAAAAGACCCGTAGGGATAAATAGAGTTAAAAAAATTAAAAAAAATTCCAATTTACATTTCCAAAAAAAATTAGATATTTACTTCTCAAATTTCCTCTACTTTGATATTCCCATACTTATCCACAAGCCTGCATGAACACAGTTTTTTTTAATGATTATTTTGATATTTCCAAAATTTTATTTTCCGATAAAACTAAAGGGGAAGCCTTTTTTTTAATTGAATATCTCTGCAAAAGAGCATATGATAATTGAACCAGAGGGGAAAGGCAGTCTGCATGAATAGGCCTGTATTACATAGAGATTTGTATTAAGATCAAGTCTCTACAGTGATGAAATAACACAATGCTCAGCTGCAACCATTTACTCTAATACATGCATTAACAGAAACTTCCTAACTCACTCATTATGCTTGAAGATTGTATTATTTTAGTGGCGTCACACTCCAGTAGCCTGGATTTGATAACATGACTCTCAGAGCTCACAGTCATTAATTAGTTTTTTTTTTTCCTTTTTCCATCATGAAAGAAGCTGCTCTGGTTCTGCTGAGTGAAATGCAACTTAAAAATTCTTTCAAGTCCTTTTAAAGTTTCAATCAATGCAGCCATGAGTGAGTGCAGATATATATACAGACACTGCCTCATTTTTTTGAGTGTATTGTACAAAAAGGGGATCTCAGCCTCCTGTGCAAAATTCCCTTATAATAAACATTCACATTGCAGCACCCAAACACAGTGTTGTTTGTACTGTATATTTCACCACGTTTAAAATTAATTGATTTGTCGTTTATCTGTGTGTTTGCATGGTTGTTTTCGATTCTGATAGTTCTTTGTTCCGTAATGCAGCACAACAACACAAATGTGCGCACAGAAAGGCCTAATCCTGGCCTGAAGTGGAGGTACAGTATATTTAGAGCGCTTTTGATTGTGAAGGTTGTTATTATTGAATTTGAGTGACGATCACGGTCGTTTGATCATGAATCAATGCCTCGCTGTTCGTTGTGATGTGCTTGAGGGGACGCAGACGTGTAGAAATTGTTTCATAGGGCATTTTGCGTTTCTTGGTCTTTGAGGGGGCTCTTGTTTTCTCTCTCTTGAGCTCACCCTGTAGCCTCATGAGACCCCTGCAGGCACCCCCCCCCCCACTCCACCAAACACACACACACACACACTTTTACTCACTCACACCCTGAAACAACTGTACCAGACGAAGTGAAGTGAAGAGAATAGCTGTTTACCCCTTGTGCCTGAGGTATCAGTGCCAGCATAGAGTGGCACATCTTTCCCCTCCCACCCCCCATCCCCAACCCCCACCCTTCAATAGGCTTGTGAAGTGTGAAGTATATTTTTGTTCTCGTGTTTTTATACCAATTTTAATTCCACAGCTGCATATCTGAGAAGCAGGATTTCCTTGGTTGGCTTCCCAGATTTTCTTTCTCTCCATCTTGCTATTTCCCTCCCTTATATCCTCCCTCTCCCTCACCCACCCTCCGTCTCCTTCTCCTACCCCTACAATCCCTAACCTCTCTGTGCCCCCCCCCCCCTTCCGCTGCCTGGGGGCTGATTATTTTAGTGGAAATACCGCCATCGTGTATCGCTGCCAGATTCTGCCAGCCCGAGCCTCTGCCACCCCGCCCCTCCCTCCCCGCCCCCATACCCACATCCCTCCACTTAGAATAACCAATCTGATGATGTGACAGTTTCTTTCTCCCCGTAGAAAATCTGCCTCTAACCCTTTTTCTCTCTCTCTTGCGTTTTGGATTCCAGCGTTGTTTGACATGTTATGGAAGGGTTTCAGCTTCCCACCTCCGCAATCCTTATTCTATCCCAGGGAAGCGGTTGGCATGGGAATCTAATACTTGGCAAAGAGGGCAAGGAAGGAGGTGGTGATGGAGGGGAGGGGGTGATATTTAAAAAAAAAAAAAATTAAACACACTCCATCTCTGTGTAATTTTCCTCACTCAGATATCCTCCATTTCCAGCATTGCATCGGATTTAAACTTTGATTTCACTGAGCTTTCTTTTTTTTTTTGGTTGTGTTTGAATTTGTTGCTTCACACAAAGTTGAAAAGTCAAGACTGTGTTTGTGGGAGTGATTATTTCTATGTCTTTTGAGTGTGCGTGTTCTCCTGTTTGCTTCTGTTTGTCATTTAACTATGCCAATGGTCTTTGGTCCTTAGGTCAGTGGTCATCAGTTGCCATGGTGCTGGTAGGACGAGGAATCAGGTTCAGTTACAAAGCTTTGATAAGAGAGATATGAAAGCCTTTTTTTTTTTTTTTTAACACAGACACGAGCCATAAGAGTTGCAACTATCCGTGAGAGCATGTGGTGAAGTCGGCCTCAGTTTGCATGTATCTGATGCTAAAGCACGTCTGAAGGCTCTCACCGATGCCAATCACAAACTTAATGCCAGATTTTTAAAATGCGCACCTTTAAAAAAAAAAAAAAAAATCACACTTCGCTAGCCAATGTGATGTTGGTCATAAACATGTTTTTTTTTTTGTTATCACCTATCATCAGCTTCATTGTCATGCAATCATGTAGTTAAAATTATGCCAATTATGATTCACTTATGTTGGTTTAAGTTATTTTAGGCACAGGGTGAGCCTAGAAGAGGTTAATCAACGCTCTCTTGTTACATTGTCTCAGTTAACGTATTGCCCAAAAGTGCCCCCCCCCCCTCTGTCTCTCTCTCTCTTTCTCTGTCTCTCTCTCTCTCTCTCTCTCTCTCCTCTGTCTGTTTTTCACAATGGCTCAGCCTTGGTGGGATCTGGCTGCCTACAGATAACTGCAGTCTTTGTGCAACCTATTCTAAGCAGATACATACTGTACCATTCAGACAGGGTTAGGTTATTTATTTGTCCATTCTGATCATTTACATGCATTTCCATCATGCGTCCATGAACTGGTACGTTTATTCAGTCACAAATCTGCATGGTTTTTATATTGCACAAAAAAAGTGATCCTACAGTGGCACAAATGTAAAATAGTGGTAATTTAATTCTTGCGCCAATCAACAGCAATCAACATGTCCAATCTGCACATGCAAATAGGCCACATATGCGTTGCATTGCGGCCCATATGAACGTGTATGGGAGAGGAGATGGGTGCAGATAGCCCCATCTACGACGAGTTGTTTATCAATGTGCTGCTCCTCTCGGCATGCAGAGCAGCCTGGCGGCCCCCAGTGTGAGGCTGAGCAGGCAGAGCTGTCATTGTTTAACGCCTCCCCTGATTAGTTTACTCTCGCCTGATTAGAAATTAATTAAAATGATGACACAGATCCCAGCAGAGGAGAAGGAGAAGGAGGAGGAGGAGGAGGAGGATGAAAATGAGGGATATGCGCAAAGGAGTGAGGGGGATGAGGTGAAAAGAGGGTTGGTTTGTTGGTGACGACCACTGGGACAGGGTGACGTTAAGTCAGGGAGCTTTTAGCAGGAGAGTGTGCCGTGGGGAGGGATTTGGTGTGGAGAGAGTGGCAGGCATGAGGGGTAAGTGTTTTGGGGCAGAGGGGGATGGCGTGCAGGGAGTGGTGCTCTGGCAGGGGACAAACATGGCTTAATGAGTGACTCTTGTCGCAATCAGAACATCGTTTCCTCATGCATTCTAATGAGCTGGATGTTGCAGTGGAGATCAGTTCACGCTCTAATTTATTCAATATATTTTGTGTATTCACCCTGTTTATTTAATAACAGGGACCGAGCACATTAATCAACATCTCAGCCATCATCACATCAGCGCAAATATTCCAGAGTGAGTTTTCTCCTCTGTTCTGCCCGGGTCATGTCATAGCTTCCCAGGACAAACATTGCTGGCAAACATTGAGCTGCTATCTGTGTCTAGGTTATTGCATCCGTGGACGTGGTGAGTGTTGCCGTGCAAGTCAGAACAAAAGCTTTGAGTATTACATTGAGGCCTGATAACATCGCGGTTGAGCAAATATCAATGTTGTAAACATTTGAGTGTGTAGCTGAGGCTTACATGTCACCCATGGATGAGCCTGTAATTCTCCCCGCTAATAATTCTCCCTGGAGTCCCGCCCCCGTTATCCCACCACAGCCTGTTTGTTGCTTTTCCATCTCTCCCTTCTCCCTCTTGTGTTTTCTCTCCCTCCGTCCTTGTCTCATCAAAGGCTGGACTGATATGAGGACACACTTATAAGGCACACTCCGCAAAGTTTCGCCTTCTCAGCAGCCAACTTTTGATCTCTACTTTGATGTCAACTTCTGCTTTCCTTTTGCTGCAACCTTCTGCTCTCACCACAATCATTTTTGTTTATTAGGCTGCAGTGTTTTCTCTTCTTTTCTGCCTCCTTTTTCCCCCTTGGCCTCCCCTTATCCATGTCATAATGTAATTAAAGGGTTGAAAAAGGTACTGCGTGAGGCCATGGGTGCAGGTGTGTGTGTGTAAGTGTTTCTGGGGGCCGTGTGGTGCAAAGGCTAGTGGGTTTCCCATAGCGATGAGGACCCGCGGTTCTCCTGGTAACCTAATTGGCATGTGTTTCCTGGCAGGTCTTCTTGTGGCCTCTCCTAATCACTGTCCCCAGCCCTAACAAGAGCGACCTACAGTATTGCTGCAGCACTGAAGGAGCATGTCTTTTGTTGTTTTATTTCTTTCTCTTTCTTCCTCTTGTCTGTCCTCATCCCCCTCATCCTAACAGAGGGACTCGTTGAGAAGGCCTGATTACCACAGTCAGATCCAGAAAATGTGTGTGTGTGTGTGTGTGTGTGTGTACGAGCGTATGAGCACATGCATGTGTATATGAATGAGCTTGCCGCTTTTTCCCTGCTATAAAACCAGTTGGTTTATCGAGGCAGACTCCTGCCCAACTGAGCATGTAAACCCTAATTGGGAAATGCTTTAAATAATTTCTAATTAGTACAAGTGTGGTAATAATTGGCTGGGTAATCTGAGGATTAATTAGCGGTGTTGTGTATGTGTGTGAGTGAGTGACTGTGAATGAGTCCAAGCGTGTGTGCTCGGTGAGAACGTGTGTGTGGGTTGGTCGTTGTGTTCATGCACAGATTTGTGTGTGTGTGTGTGTGTGTGTGTGTGTCTGTGGGTCTTTGTGTGCATGTGCATGTGCGTCCATGGTCACACTGAGTCGGGCCTGGACGGGCAGCTGAATAGACCCCAGGTTCTGCAGCTTGCTAATGGAATCCTGACCACTCAAGGAGGTCTGTGGAGGAGGGAGGCTAAGACAGAAGCAGCTTTGTTGGCCAAGTTGTTCTGTGGGTGGCCCCCCTGCATCCACCCCCTCTCTTATGACCCCCACCTTATTTAACAGCTAACCTCGCCTCCACCTCCCCTTCACCTCACCCAGCCAACCCAGCCCCAGCCGCCTACCCCCTCCCTCTCGCTGTGCACCCTGCTCTTATCTTCTTTCTTTGGCTAAATGACACATTTTATTTTCTTTGACCCAATATGCTCCAAGCCCGTCTACTGCTCCCCCTCTCTCTGTTTTTACCTAGGCATATTCTTCTGCCACTTTCTCCTCTCCAGCTGTGTTCACCCTCTTCTACCCACCTCTACATTTCCCTCTTCCCATCTTCCTGTGGAGGAGAGGGCGAGCTAGCGCCCAGCTCTTGAGTTGTGTACTTCCACCTGGTCTACCCTCTAATTACTGCATCCTTTCTTTTGAAAAAAGAAATAGAGGACAAAAAAAGAAGGAAATGAAGAGCAAGAAGAGTACAACCACTTGTTGCTCCAAGCATTGCTTTTATAACACTCGTCATTGAATTGGCGTCATTGAGCAACAAGAACAGAAGCTTTTATAGATTCATTGGATTAGGAATTTATATTTCCCAAAAAGCTTTACTCTGAAAAAGGATTTCAAGCTCTGTATCGCAAAGTCTCCACTCGTAACCTATTGGAAGTTTTTCCATCCACCTTTATCTCAGCTTTCACATTGTATATCACTTTCCCTCCCACTCTGTCACCTTCTGCCTCCCTTCTCTCACTGTCTCTCTGTGTGACAGATGGCTGTCAAGGCCGCACAAATGGAAAGCAGTAAGCAAGTAAACAAACAAGCTGGGATCAATATGGGATACTAATTGAATAATGACACAAACAATTCTGCTGAAGCCTGCTCTTAGTCATTTGTTGGTCTATAAGGCTCTCGGCAAGCTGGCAGGCAAGGCCAGTTTGTCGCTGTTTTGTAACTAGCGACAGGCACATATTGAATTGCTAACAAATAATGTTCATGATACAAATTCATACCTAATTAATCACTAATAGAGAAGTACCAAAACAGGAATACATTCAATAAGGCAAGTTTACCTTTGTGTTTTATTTTTTGTTTAAGTTATTTTCACAGATATGATTCTAGCAGATTGGCTAGCATTATTATTTATTGACTTGAATTAACTGTATACCTTTTTGCTTTTTTCATTGCTTGCTGCAAGAATAAAAAATAAGTGCATCGGTGATTCTTTTTGAAAACAATTGTTGATAAGTGATTTCTTCTTCTCTTGTTTCTGTCCTCTCCAAACTATCCATCTACTGCTCCAGACTTGCTTCATGGTTGTTTCTGTGACTGATAACCCACAGATTTAGCTAATGGTCCTTAAAGGTGCTTATCACAACCTTGCTAATCTGGTGCGTGAGATACATTTACAAAGGTTGTAGATTTATTACGGCAGAACCTCCCTCCAGCACTAACGCATTTCACACATGTGGAGAGGATGTGGGTTTTACAGTGGTTTTAAAACTGTCCCCATTTTCCAGGTGATGTATACTCAAACCATGAGGCTAGTCCGGGTGCCTGGCCCATTCTCTGACATTTACTGGGCTGGTACAAGGACGTACCCTTTCCCTTCCCCTCCTCTTCCTCCCATTCCTCCCAGTTAATCAGACTGGTGTGAAAAGGAGGCTGATAAGCCCATTGTCTGGCTGACAATGTCTTGGTGATAGGCCCGTAGTGGCCAACTGGATGGTGCTCTGTCCCTTCTCCTCCTGCATCAGCCCGTCCCATATTTCCTCGCCCTGAACCCTCCTGTCCTTGCCCCTCCTCTCTCCTCACCCCTTTATCAACCTTCTTCACCCTTTTCTAAAAACTCTCTTACCCCCCCTTCGCCTTTGCCATGCCTGCACCTCTCCCTCCCTGCAGCCCCGTGCTATCCCTCCCTGACCCTTTTCCTCTCTCCCCTCTCTGCTCACCCTTTCCTCTTCTCCATTGAGCGGTGCAGAGCCACCAGAGGGAACTCATTAGTGCACTGCTCCCAGGTTAATTGGCTAGCTCAAAGAAAAGGACTGAGAAAGAAGAAATGAATGAGAAGAACACCCACTCTGTCCAGGGAGAAAAGGGAATCGACCTGCATGTTTCTCACGCTGGCAGCTACTCTAAACAGTGATGCAGCTGCTGTCAGACCAGATGTGATCCTCTCCCACTGATTAGTGCTGTAGTCCTGCTAACTGTGCATGCAGAGGGGGCAAGGCCTTGGCCTCTATTGTTGGATTTATCTATCATGGAACTATGCAACAAATCTGTAAGGCGCCCCATGTGACAGGTTCATATTTCTCTAAGAAAGGAAAAACGATAACATCAAGCTGAATTGAAAGTGTTATCTGTTGGATATCTGGATGAGTATATGCAGAGATGGTGGCTGTGGACATGTGCACGCGTCCACGCATGCACATGTCAATGAGAGACTCGCCACAGTGAGCACGGAGAGACCCTCCATGTCCCGAGAAACAGAGGGGAATGACTCTTGAGGGAGTGTGTTGTAGGAGTGGTGCCTATGACAATGCCAGGAGTGTGTGAGTGGAGTCTGGAGTGCTGTCCACTCTTTAATTAACCACGCCGCTTCCTGTCACCTTGGGCTACCAGCACATGGCGGCCAGAAAGCGACTGGCCTCACATTGTCAAAAAAGTAATAATTAAATCAAGATTACATCACAGAACTGAAGCAAGGTGACTGAAGCCATTGTCACTTTAATATTGAGATTAATTTTAAGTGTAAATCACTATGTGTTACATATGCATCCTTACACCTAAATAATTATAAAGCACCAGTTCTTAAATGATAACGTTTATAGGTATTTTAATTACAGCTTTCTGGGATTTATTACTTTAGACAGCAGACATTAAATATTGGATTATCACCTAGCCGTCACAGATGCTTTTGTCCAAGAGCATTTTCCTCTCCAAACACGGACAATGGGAGGTATTTGGTATTTAGTTTATTTCAGATATCCCGCTGGACAAAACACTTGAATGGCACGGCAGCATAAAATGTAAAATATAAATATAAACTCATTAAGATAATAAGATAATTGAGGACAGTAAAACTGATGGTCCACTTGCAATACACAGTCCATTTAAAAGGCTCATGTGATTAAAAACAAAGACAAACTGCAGCAATAAAGTGACAAGATAAAGTGCTAAGCTGTGCGAGCAGTCAAGAACCGTGTCATTTTGTATCAGAGTTATCAGGGTTTATCTTTCTGTGTCAATTTCTGGCTAAAAATTTGTGACAAAGAAATTCGCTGCTCACCCATCTTAAAAATTTTGCCAAGTCAATTCCTGTTTTGCGCATTTCCAAATTCCCATACCATCAAATCAGCAGCAAGTTAAGAAATTATTTATTAAACCAGTGAATAAATTCAACCTTCAGTAGAATAAATGAAGTCTTTGTGCCTCCAGTTGTACATTGACTCTTAAATATGAACAGAAGATGTTGGACTGAACCAACAACCTGACTATTAAATTCAACCATGCTTTATCACCTGAGATGCACCCAGTTTTTCTATTAAGTAAATGCCTTATTATTGAAGAAGGTCCCCTGAGGTTCAACATTATGGAGGAATTTAGTTTTGTGAGTGTGGTTATGGGTAGACAAAGTGCTGGCAGAAGCACACAGGAGGCCTGAGTAAAGAATAAACAAGGCACATCCCCTCTTTCCTTTCCCTTTTCTCCACGTGGCTCCTTCTCTTTTCTCCTCTCTTTCTCTCCGGTGAGATGATAACAGGATCAGTGGTTCGCTGGGCTTCAGCCAGCGCAGGGATCATATTCATATGAGAGGGGTTGAGACGCTCTCCAGATTGGCTGCTGCACCTGACAGAGTGGGGGCGATTAGGAGCGGGGATAGCAACAGCGCTAGTCACAAGCTCACCTTCTGCCATCTCCAACTCTCCTCTGGATCTGCCGGGGTTTGTTGGACATCACTCCTTGTAACCTCCCCCCCCCATCTCTCATCCTCTCATCCTCCTGCCACGAACACACGAACACACACACACACACACACACACACAAACACAGACACACACACAGACTCACACATACGTTCAAACTCCACACACTAACCTCCTCCCTTGTCTTTTCAGCTGGGAGAGAGAAAGCAAAAAGCAAGACAGGGGGGCACTGCATAGATTTGCTGCCATTGTGTGTCAATCATTCTGTCTGTGTGCGTGTGTGTGTGAGTGTGAGTGAGACAGAGAGAGAGAGAGGAAGAGAGAGAGCCCTTGCCTCCAGTGATTAGCTCTGTCAATGCTGGGCTCTTGCTGCTTACAGAATAATACAGTAAGGCCTTGAGGAGCAGGAGGGTAAGAAGAGGAAGGTGGTCTGTCTATAGGCCTGCCGGCTCAGCGGTCAATGGTTTCTGTTATTGTGTGTGTGTGTGTCTACATTTATGTGTGTGTGTGTGTCTGAGAGAGAGAGAGAACTTGTGTTTGCTCATCTGTCCTTTGGACTATTTGTTTGTGTAGGAGAGTGTATTTTGGGAAGTAAATTTTAGCTAAGTTACGTGGTTTTGTAGACAACGCATGAAATAGGAGGTGGATGTCTGAGCAGCAAAGCACCAAGTCTGCACAAATAAAAAGAAAAAATAACAATTGTTGCAGTCAGCACACACAAACACACATGCACAGACACAAATGCAGTTTGGGTATCCCATCTCTGCTGGTCAGTTAGCTGCATGCAACCTTCCCCTCTCTCTCTTTCTATGCTAAGTAGTCTCTTGCTCTCAGTCTCCCTCAGACACACACACACATACACACACACACACACGCACATCTTTTTGCTCGTGTCATAAGTGGGTGTGCAGAGTATTGCCTTGAGCTGCAGATGAACATGAAATAAACACAAACTAGGGTAGTGACAGTTTTAAATCGGCTTTAGATCACTATGAAAGGTAAAGGATTAGGATGCTTTTTCCAGTCCTGAGGAGATAGGACACAGTCTTGGAGGAGAGCCCACTGTGGGCTGGGTGTCTATCTTCTAATCTTCTAAAGCACTCTTACAGCATTTGCATGTAGTATGGCCTATTTCGCTTATGCCCGTCTATATCTGCTGTGATAAAAAGCAAAAACGGATCTTTTACACAAATATGGAAGAGCAATTTTCTTGTGATTTAGTCATCAATTTCATCCTGTTTTTGTTTTATTATTACCTTACTGTATACATTACAAAGTGTCCTCAGGAGGCTGTTTTTACATTTTGTAGTGCAATATCTGTTCTTTTACACAATTTAACAATTTATTTTCTTGTTTACTTGTTTGTTTGTTTTATGGGTTCAACATGTGAATACTTAAAATTGTTAAAGCCGGTTTAATGCGTAATTGTTGGCATTTAATTAATTATAATCCTTCAAATATGTATTTGAGGATTTAGTTGCTATTTAACAAAATAACACTTTCGGTTGATGTTTTTTTTTTTTTTTTTTTTTTTTTTGTTTTGTGTAATGGTTTTAAAAACCATGCCAGTTTTCCCGGGATCACGCATACAATAAGGATAAAAAATTTTTTTTTT
>JAQNCA010000005.1:7463524-7473599 GCA_029783725.1 Acanthurus tractus | reverse complement strand
CATTTTTTTTTTTTTTTTTTTTTTTTTTTTATCAGTCATGTTGGAGGTTAAAGGGACATTACAGAATTCTCCTTTTACCTGGAGCCTTTTCCTCCACCACCTCACACACACACACACACACATCAGGCATCAGGTGTGATGCAAATGCACACTTAAACCCACTGCGCTTGTGAGTTTACATGCGTGTGTCTGTGCATGCACAGGAGAAACGGGGGCAGAGCATGCCATTTAAGGAAGTGTGATATAGCACGGTGTGTGCGCGTGGGCTCGTGTTATGTGTTTGGAGTGTGGTGGGTAGAGAGGTGAAGGGAGAGGGTAGAGTCTGTCCAACAGCCTGATAATCAAGCATCACAAATGAGAGTGAGAAATTCAGTGCAAACTAATGTGCTCCACACAATTACTCGATTAATAATTGTTATTCCATTACAGTGCCATTGAGACTCAGAGAAAGAAAGAGAGATGGTGGGAGAGAGAGATTTTCAGAAACAGGGACGGGGACGAGAGAGAGGGAGGCGGGAGAGGAGGGGGGGTGAGAGAGAGAGAGAGAGAGAGAGAGGGAGAGAGCACATCAGGCTAAGAGATCTGCAGTGGCTGTATATTTCCCAATGCCTAGTTAAGGCTGCAAGGCAGGGGTCAGGAAACTTAATTATAGCGTAAGTGGATAGAAACTGCAGAATGATAAAGAGAAACATGCAGACAGATTGGAATGGCAAGGACAGGTTTAATACTATTTTCTCCTGTCTGCTTCTCTCCCACAATACAAGCCAGACCTGCAATCACACAAGGAAACAGCCCATATACCCTGCCTGACAATAACACTAATGCATATCAAAATTACATACTCGACAACTGCAAGGCATTTTGCATGGCCACTATTACTATCCAATTTTGTGAGTTCAAGAAAATACATATCCCATGTAATGGTGATATCAGAGGAACTTATTTCTATGCTGTGTGTGTCAAGGCTCCCGATAAGCCCTCACCTGTGGTCGAACAGTTATTAAATTGTATCTACCATGATGGAGCCGCTGAATAAATAATCAGTTTTTTAATTTGTGGGGCCGCCATTAATTTGTTATCCTCCCCTTTTTATTTATTTTTCCCTAATATCTTGAAGTTCTGAATTTTTTCAGAAGCCACATGTGTGTGTTCCACACGTCTTGATTTGGATTTCAAATCGATGGGCCTCAATGGGGGGACCCAACGCACACGGTCCGCTGTGTGAGCTCTGCAATCTATTTGCACTGTATAAGATTTGCATATCTGCAGCTCATGAAGCAAGGCTTTAATTTCCTCCTGCAGGAGATAAACATCACCTTGTTGGAGCAGATGGGCGGAGGCAGGATGGGGTCAATGAAGAAGAAGCAGGACAATGGCACTGGTTCAGGCACTGAATGGCCAGAAGTAATAAAATTGCACAATTTCCATATAGTGGCAAATTTTTTTGTGATAAATTAGGATCGAATGTGATATAAGGAGATGCTGCCAAATTCTGTGAGGCGGAGAAAGGGTGGATTTTGAGATGGGGATTATATTCAGTTTGTTGCATGTTTAAAGCATACTCATGGATACGCAGAGGACCACATGTGTGACTGACAGCATGTTTTCCTTTTTGTAAAAAGGGTAAAAAATGACTTCCTTTGACTAAAGCTCCTAACCTGACTATGATCTTTAAGTGACTAAATTTCAAGATAAGTTTCTTTTACACCATCACCTTTTGAGTATATTGTCTTTGTTAATGTCTGTATTAAAAATAATTAATACTCTCTTTGGTGCTCGATTCTATTTCTTGCTACTGTTGGCATATTGTACTGATCACACCACGAGAGGTGCTATATTCTCTGAATTAGAGTGTCAACTAAGCACCTTTCTTATGACAATATTAGACACAATGGAAATGATTAATTAGCTTCAGATAGATGGAATTTAATCAGTGTCTGAGCTTGAATTTAGTTCACATGTAAGGAGGTAAAATTGGATGTCAGGTTAGATGAAGTGAACTTTTCTTAATTCATTTAACTTTAACTTGCAGGATGTGCATTGTTGGAGCTCACACATTGTTGTACACCATTTGTATTAGAGCAGGGAGACAGGGATAGCGAGAATAGTTTCTGAATACTGAGCAGCTCATGCGGGAGTTATGTAAACCTCTTGTTATTTGGATGTAGGAACCTTGTAATTAAAGTACTTCTACAGGGGATGGTTCCGCTTTCTGCCTCCTGGAGAGCAGGGGCTAGGCTGGAGGTTGTAGAGGGTTAGAGGGGGTGGATGAGGTGGAGAGAAGAACACTCCCGTCATTTATTAGCTCCCATTATCTTGTATTTATTTATTTATCAAAGACACCAATGCAAATCAGAATCCCAAGTCATGGATCCTGTTAATGACACAGACGAGAGTAATTAATTAAAACCACATGCACATAACACACACACACACACACACAAGTGCACACATTATGCATGTGTAAACCCTCATGTGACAAGTTCATCTGATTTTCAAAGACGCCTCGCAGTCGGATAAGGCTAGAAGAGAGAGGAAAAGGCACGAAATCTGCATCACAGTGTTAATTTAATCAGACTTCAGTAATACCTCTTCTTCTCCTCTCTCCCCGGGCAGCTTGCAGTTTCTCTGCTAGCTTGAGGAGAAGATGAAGGGAGCTTTCAGCCTCTTAGAAGATGAGGGTTAAAGAACGGAGAGATTAAGGAAGTGAGAGTGCGACTGAAAGGAGGGCCGGGGATTATGTCATCTACAATTGATGTGCTCTCTTAATGTACCTTTAAACATGTGCCACTGGGGCCTGCTTTTATTATGTCTATTCATTCATGGGAGAAGGAGGAAAGGGGGGGTTAAAGTATTAACCCAGAAATACTTTGCAACATATGTGTGGCTCGTGTATTGAGTGTAGCTATCAGGGTTTATGTCACTTTGATATGTATACGGCATGTGGAGAGATCGTCTTTGTCAAAGGAAGTCCATTTCTGCTCGGCTTCCCATGCACTGCCATGCATTGTACTGATCTCCATATCAAAAAAGAGATCCTTTATCGAACGATCATAGGGACAAAATGTGTCTTTATTCCACATCTTCAGCTCCAATAAAAATGTTCCCGCAATCTAGTCCAACTTGGACTATGAGCAAAGGATTTATTAAATTGACTGAGTCTTCTCTAGCTGCTGAATGAATTGTCTCTCAAATTGCTGCTTGTCTCAACAAAATGACAGTGTGGAGTGTGTGTGGAAGATCTGCAGATCTTATCCATAAGAATGTTATGGGGTTAAGTGTACTTGGAGGTGTGCGTTTGCGTGTGTGTATTCGTGTGAGTGCGCACATACACTTGTCTCTGTGTCTGAGTGTCTGTAGTGTGTGCAACCATTCGATTAAAACCCCCAGCTATCACTAACTGGATTAGCTGAGTGGACAGCAGAAGTCTATCATTGCTTATTGATTTTCTCTGATTCCCATCAGCCCATCAGGGCAGGACATTCTGTGAGTGGCCCCAGTGGGGATCACTGCTGTGGGCCTGGGTTAACGTATCAGAGAGGCTTCAAAGCAGGCACCCATCTTTCTGTGTCAGGAAAAGTCAAATAAGTCAAAGCTATCAGGGGCAACAGATGCTCGCGTCTCTCCTCCCCTGTGTGAAAAATACAGTCTGACTGCATCTCAAGAGAAGGACTCAGGGATCAATTCAATCAATGAATCACTGGGACGGTAGTGTTGAGCAACAGCAAGTGAGTCTCTCCTGACATTGCAGAGGGCGGTGTTCCTTCCTCTCCTGTGGTCAATTTTGTGAAATTAAACAATGACAGCATTAGCATTTTGTATTACCCTTGCCCTTGTAGCTCAGCATCTGATTTTGCCCCTTGATATCACCAACGGGAAACTAATCTTGTATATCATATGTAAAAAGGCCATATTGTATTATATTATATTCCGTAGGTTCTAATGCAGCTCAATAGACCTAGTCACACCTGTAATGTTGACAGTCTTATTGAGGTGTTAATTTAATTCTTTGTTTTATCATTGAGGTCACGGTTAGTGATGATGCTGCACTAGACTGTGTTACATTTAGAGGTTTTTCTAATGTTCAAACCTCTTGTGTATGTATGTGGACTCATACAAAAAGAAACACTTCTCGATATAATGTAGAATCACCTTTTACAGTTGATTTCAAACAGTGTCACCAAAAACAGACCATTTTGAGCCTTGAGAACATGGATGTTGTGTTGACTGTAATTTGTCCAGATGTTTCTAAAAATGGGCCACTAAGTGTGTATTTCTCCCAGCAGCTGTGTTTACATCTTTTCATTAACTTGTGATATGAGCAACAGTGGGAAGGTCTGCCTTGTTTTATCACTAAATATGAGATTGTTCTGTGCGGTTGCTGAATGTTTCATTTGCTGCGACAGGGTTTGTAGTGAAAATGACTTTGCTTTACTGAAAAGGATAAAAAAAAAAAGGAAAGCTGAATTCACTCTGAACTATCTGAAAACTTAGAGAAGAAAACACAGTGGCTTGTCACACTTCTTTGCAGTTCCCCTGTGTTTCCCTACTGGGTTGTTACATACTGTAGGGGGAGCATGTTGGCATATAGGCAGGTGTGAGGGCCCTGCAACCCGGTGCTGAACAGGATTTGTGTCCCCTTTAAACCTCTGGCCAAATAAGCACAGAGTCCATTGTCACAATAATGGTTATCCTAAAAACGTTTGTTCCAAAGTAAACATGCACAACTCCTGGCTACAACATGCTACCAGCTAAACCTTAAATCAAACATGCTAATTTGGCTTATAATCAAAAAACAAGCAGGCAACAAACAAGCAAGCAAGAGGATAACATTGCTAACGCAGTCAAGCATCAAGCAAATGCAACAACACAAGACACATAACATAGCTTGTTAGCTAAGACTGCTAATATTGCAGATTCAATAGATGAAAGAGTGACTCTCATAACATCCATGGGCAGATTGTTGTTAACCTTAAGGGTAAAACATAAGTGGGTATGAGGTTGCATCGACAGGGTTGTTTGTCCAAACCAAAAGATTACGTACACCACATCATAGCTCATTTGTTAATTGCCATCTTCTTCTGACAGAAGTGACTGCTCCTTTGTTGCCATCCTCAAGAATAAAGAAGTGATTGGGCACAGAGGAATGGAGGGTGTAGTGTGTCTATGTGAGGGAGAGATAGAGATACTAATGGAAGATAATAATCTAGAGGAAGCTGTCAGCAGTTCACCCTTGATGGCGCAAGTGTCAAAGGCTAAAAGAGGT
Organism: Acanthurus tractus; assembly: GCA_029783725.1. NCBI lineage: Eukaryota > Metazoa > Chordata > Actinopteri > Acanthuriformes > Acanthuridae > Acanthurus > Acanthurus tractus. The sequence goes on along the minus strand of JAQNCA010000005.1, from coordinate 7,468,333 downwards.
CCACGGAAATTTGTGAAATTAATAATAGTGTTTGTGAAAGGGTGAAAAAGACATGTACGATGAGGTTTAAAAGTGTTCCTCTAGATGCAGCTGTGACAGGACCAGAAGAATTAGTCCAATTAAAAGTGGTAATTGCTTTGCTAATTTCTCCTATTAATTTCTCAGACTGTAGGATAGAGTGGGAGCATAAAAGGCAAAATGTTTTAACCCCTCATTGCCTTGATTTCTTCTCTCACCTCATCCTCACTGATGTCTGCTTTGCTCTCCTTGTATTTTAATAGCTCATCTCAGCTCCCCACCACTTACACACTCACCTCTGATTTCTCTTGAGCTACAAAAAGTGTCTTTGTCTTTTGCTATTCTCTGCAGCCCAAGGATTCCCAAATGATTTTTTTCATACCGGCAGTTTGCAGGAGATGATAATTGCAACGTGGATAATAGTTTATTTGGATCATAGTTTAACAGGGTTATTGTTCATTATCATGACAAAATAATAACATATCACTAAAACATTTCTCCACATACTTTGTGGGGGGAAAAAAAAACTACAAAGGCACAGCAGAAATTTTGAATAATACTACACTTAAAAAAATTGTTTTTTACATATGGTGGTAAAAAAACAACATCTAAATGGCTGTTGACTGCTAATACATGGTAATAGATGACATTCTTCTCTTTTTTAATACGATCACATAGCTGCTGTTATGTATCAGTGGCAATGTTAGATGTCTTTATAATGCTTAACTTCTTAGGGGTCTCACTTTGTCTGTAGTCCATGTGGAAAGTGGAATCTACAGGCTGGCTAACCAACTGAACAACCAACAGGTCTTATTGACCAGCAATACTCATTGTTCTTGTTATATCAGCAGCTGTAGAATCATTGGCAGTAGTTGTAATTACAAGCTTGAGACTTGTAAGTAGCGTTCATGTCAATGTCCAAGTACTTATTATGCCTGGGAAACTGAGATATTTCCTGGAAACCCCAATATATCTGAAAAGTCACTTAAACATGCAATTTCTGCCATTAGAGTTTTCTAATTCACAACAATAAAAGCAAAAGATGTAGTTTGATGACACAGTAAAGCAGCAATGGAGTGTTTATTTCATTGTGAAACAGCCACCATTGCAAATAAAAATATATAACAGCGCAGTCATTTTTAGATTTAAATGAATTTAAATGTAGATATGTTACATACTAAATGTTAAATAATGATAAAGAGCATGAAAACCAAACATTGTACAAAAGTGAAAACTGTAGCTAACTTTTATGAGTCCAGTTGTGGCGATAGCAACCGGGTAAACTAATATTGCTCGCAACAAAGAGAAGTTCTCTAACTTCGGTCCATTTGTTACTCCATCATTTGAACCATGACATCAGGTTCAGGTTACTTTATTTGTACCAGTAAAAAGATTTGGTTTGCAGTTAAAAAATACAAGACATCCACTGACAGTTTAGAGATAAAAATTCTTTGGTGCTAATCAAAATGTTAAATTATAATTACCAATAAAAACACATGAATTAACACACAGAGTACTTCAATAACTCAAGAGGCTGAGTAATGGCTAACAACTTCTTCCTCTTTAATATTACTGTGACATAAAGAAAACTGTTATTAGTGCCCCCACAGATACTGCACCAATCAAACTAGGTGAAAATTTTGACCTTTCAAGCACACATGTCAAAACTAAAACAACAATTTTTTTCAGAAAAAAAGGAATTGTAATATCACTTTGACTTAGGACATTTACTGTAACACACTCACCGTTGAAAACTGTCTTGTCACTCTCACATTTTTTGAATGCGGGAATGAACATATTGAGACTGGACATTACTTTCGTAGGGTCAGAGAGGAGGAATTTTTCTCAGAGTCCTGTCTTGTTTGACTTGATTATGGCCCATACATGTGTCAAAAAAAAAAAAAAAATTCTGGGAACAAATGATTTTTCTCCTCTGCTGCAGCCGACAAGGTGGTCAGCCATGTAATTTGTTCCCGTCTAGCTCCAAGTGTGTAGTGTAGGCACTCCATTGAATTCCCATCCGTCATGGTTAGTTACACGCCTGTCAGCTGCTCTCCCACTGCCCAGCGGTCGAGCCATCACCCTTGACCTGGAAGCATTATATCTAAATCACATTACATGGCCCTGTGTTCTTTATTTCCCTTTTGAAGTCACCAGAGTGAGACATCTGTCCAGCCCTGTTTGAGTTTACTTCCCACTCAGCCGCCACATCTTAATTAGCTGATCTGATTGTATGTGTGTGTGAGGATGTATGTGTGTGGGTGCCTTTTTGTGCATGTTTGCGTGTTTCTGTACTTGTGTGTGTTAGACCATGTGCATCTCTGTTTGTGTCGGCAGATAGGGGTTTGTTTGTGGGCTGAGGGTGATTGACAGGCTGATGGGAAGATAATATGCTGAGAACGACAAGCAAAAGGACCTGGAATTCATTCATTGTGAAGATAATGAATCTGAGAGAAAATCCTTGTGTTTGTTCATTAACCATTGAGGCTGGATGACACGGCCTTCTAGGCACTGTCAGCTACAGATGGCCCTCACTGAAGGATTCTACAGCACCTGAGTCCTTCCTGGCTAATAAGGTTGTAATTAGCACAGCAGTGAGAGCTGCATGGCCCTCAAAACAGCTTCTCCATTGAAAAAAAAAAAGTAAACATTTCTGCTTGTTTTTAAATCAAGGTGATTTCCTTTGCAATTTCTACCTGGAATTTAATGCAGCTGAATGCTTGCCCTTATGTTTACTTCTATATGGAAGGGAAATTGGTTTCAGTTCTCTCGTGTCCTTGTCGGTGCTATTATGTGATTATGGCTTGCTGTACATACTGCAGTGTCCCTTATCTTGTCTTTTGGCAGAGCTTTGACTTAACAGCAGGTTGAGGAAGGTAGGAAATGGTAAGATACATTTTAAGCACTGTGAAAGATGGAAAAGGTTGAGGTGGAGGTGGTAGAAAAGATTCATGTCTCTCCAACATTAAGGCCACTGCCATGAGCCAGCTGTTATAATCACTGTGCCATAAGATAGTCTCATTTATACTTTGCTAGAAAACTAATCAGCCAAGCAGTACTCGATCCCTGACATCTGCATGTACAGTCTGTAAGCTCTTTGATGTGGTAACGGTGTGCTATTACTGCCTTACAGGTATTCTACATGACAACACAGAGACATTTATGTGATCCAGGCTGATAAGCTTAGAAATTAGATAGACCTTGTTGCCAGTTAGGTTTTAATTTAAGGGTCAAAATTTAAAACATAAATGACGAATAAAATGCTGGTTTTAAACTGACCATAGTTCTTTTGTGCATGCTAGATAAACAGAGTTATATAAACAAAAACCTTAAGACACTGTCTGCGCAGTGTACCGTATTATTGACAGCTGATAGTTAGGCAGCATTTTCAGCAAGTCACTTCATGTAGTTGGAATTTACATCGTTTTATTGCACAAACCCATATGAATGGCAAAACAACAATGCCAGCTTGTTTGTAGACCTCCACTGTCACCTTTTACTTACCTGTCATCAACGGACTACATAGCATCCATTGCAAAGTGAACACGGTTAAGACCCGATTTTATCTCATGCTCATATTCACTGCCCTGGAGATCCTATGGTAAAGTGCAGGCTAGATCATGACAATTATCAGCCTTTAGGCCAGGCGAGGAGAGCGAGCAGCTAAATAAGGGATCGGTTCTTGTAAAGGGCGGGTGAAAGTTTAGTGAATCCAAAGGTAGGCAAGTCTTTTAGAGTATAAATTTACAATTGAGGGAGTTGCATTCAGGTTGAAATTTTCAGTTCTCTATTTTCAGCTGGTTTTCACCTCATGCAGCGTATGGTTAGGTGAATACCTCATACATTATAGTTCTACAGGTTATAAAACACTTTCAGTGTGTGCCAGTGAACAGGACACAAGTCCATAGCTTGCTATATTGTGTGCTGTATTAAAGCGCTCACACCGTAGAGGGGCCATGTGTCTTACATCTTTATATGTTTTGTTAGGTTACATTTACAACTGGTACTCAATTACTCAAGTGAATTGAGTCCATTTGTCACATGTAGTCAAGGCACAAAACCAGGACATTATTTTTATTAGTACCATTTTATGTCAACACTGACATCAGGTGATTCTTCCCTTTGAAAATTTGCATACTAGAAAAAGTGTGCTATAGAAGCAGTTGTCATAGAGGGAAGTTGTTGACTCCCACATTTTCATGACTAACATCAACAGAGAGGGCACTAATTCTCATTCATTTTTTTATTGGTGATATTTATTTCATCACAGCGAAATTGTCTGAACCGCAAGCCTTAGTGACTTAAAGAATGCAGAAAAAAATCGAAAAATTTGTGTTATTTACAGTAAACAACACAAATTGCCCATCTTAGTGGTGACTGTGAGATTTTTGAGGATCCTTGTTTAATCATACAAGATTGTATCACAAGTTTCTAAACAGAGTAGTTACATCACAGGGTTTTTATAGCTTAGAAGCAGGAGTCTTTGGCATGGCAGTTGAATCACATTATTGTCATTAGTTATAGAATTATTAGTCAGTCTGTCTCATTTACATCCAAGAGCGGGCTTAAAAACTGAAACACCTCTTTTGACAATACACTACAGTTCAATAACACCACAAAGCGCAGCCTCCATCATGTTCATAAAATTGAATTAACACCTCTAAAAGAGTTGGAACAAAAACTGAACCTAGAAACTGTCATTAGGGTAGAAATGATCAATTGTTGCTATTAGATAGGGATGATAGGGATATTTAAGAGCCACACACAGGTGCCTCGCCAAGTTATATACCC
>JAQNCA010000005.1:7430552-7448359 GCA_029783725.1 Acanthurus tractus | reverse complement strand
AAATTTAATCTAAGAAGACCCAACAATTGAGAGCAGTTCCCACATGAGCAAGCACTTGGCGACAGTGGCGAGGAAAAACTTCCTTTAACTTCTCTTTATTCAACAACATGTTCAATTGGCCGAAGAGCCACTAACAAGGGGCAACTAGTGCCAGCAGTAAAGGACCCACTACCAAAACAAGACTCTCACCGACGACCTGACACCGGCTGATGTTGATGTGTCAGGACTAATAGTTGTGCCCCTGAGACAGAGGGTGTGAGGAGAGCTTATAGCTCATTGGTTTCCTTTCCTCCGCCTCCTGGATCTTTACCTCTGTCACTCTGTTTTGCTGCAGCTGCTGTAGTTCAGTGTTGAAAAGTGTAAAAACACGCTTCGCCAGCCGAATGGACTCCAGAGCGCATCAATGCTAACAAGGTCTAAGGTGGCCAAAGTGGTTAACTAGGAGTCTGTCTAACTGCCCTCCTCCCTCACGGTCTCTTTCTGTCTTCCTGTGCACCCGACTGCTCGTACCTCCTCAATAGATATTCATTTTTTTTTTGTCTTGACCGTCTCTATATGTGGACAGTGTCCAGTACGACAGATTTCCCCATCATCAAAGAAAGATATTCCATTAATGGGCCCTGACCTTGTCTGCCGACTGTACTTAAAAACCTTCTCTGCTGCCTGGCGCTCTCTCCCTTAATCACTCCCCTCACTCCTTGACACCCCCCCCCCCAACTTTCCATTTCACCTCCTCTCCTCACTATAATCTCCTGATTCCAGCCCCCCCCCCTCTTGCTCCATAAATTTTCTGCTCCTCTCACCTTACAAGAACCCCCCTCTGTTGTTTGTGGGGGCTTGCCTGATAGCCATTAGTGTTACACCCTATTACATCAGTAATGACTGACTGTGAGCACTAATTAGAGACGTGTTAGGGAGAGCTGACTTACTACCTCCTCCTCCTGCTTTTCCGCAGAGCTGTTACCGTGACTCCATCGTCGTGGCGACGCCATTAGCACAGCACCTCTAAGAGTTGCAACTCCTGACTGTTAAAACCATTACGTTCATTACAGACCAATCAGAGGGGAAGGTGTTATGGCTAATTGATAAGCTGAACAATGCATAAAAATCTTGTCTCTAATTGCCCTGCGGGAAAAGGGGAAAGTGCCCTGGGAGAAAGAGACAGTGAGAGAATGAAAGAGAGGGAGAGAGAGAGAGAGAGAGAGAGAGGAGAAGCGACTGGCGTCCTAATTTCAAAATCTGATATTTTTCCACTCGAATAATTTAGGCTTACAATATGTCTTCATCCAAACATGCTGTAGATTCCCCCCCCCCCTTCTTGAATAATGGGATGTTTCTTCTGGGTTTGTCATCTGTGATAAGATGATTATCTGAAAGGTCTGTGGCACATTGTGAAGAGAGTCTCGCCTTCTCTGCTGGAGTAGGTAATCCCGGGTAATAGCATTATGGACACAGTGTTTTCCTAAAGCCCATGATTATCCACTGCTGTTTGCCGTGGGATTGACATTGGCCTCCCTGGTCTCTCTCTCTCTCCTTCTCTCTCTCTCCCTCCCTCTTGCCTTCTTTTTTTTTTCTTACTCTCTTTCTCACTTTTTCCTGTCATCCTGTCTCTGACTCACCACTCCATCAAGCCCTTATATGCTCTTCTCTTACAATTTTACCAAGAGAAGAAGATGAAAATAGAGCACATGGAGCAACAAAAGAACAAATTGCTTGTAGACAAGAGTGCCCCAGATTTGAATGGCATGTTATGTTCTCTCTGTCAAAAAATCGCACTTTCAGTTTGTCAGTTTGGGGTTACCATCCTGCTTTAAAGCTCAATAAGTACACTGCATTATGCTATTTACTGGAACATGCTGGTAACATTAACCAGTTTCTATAGCGCTGGCTTTCATTTAAGTTTAAAGTATTTCATTTTAGATTTTTCTGTCGTACTACAAGCTTGTATTCATCAATTTCTACCTTTTATTACCATATTGCATTTACATTTTACATGTCTACTTTGGTAAACCATTAAAATATCTTCCATTTGTTAATATTTTGCTCAAATGATCAAATAAACATAAACATTAAAATGTATTATTTATTCAAGTGTGTACCGTGTTGTTTTCAGTACTTCATATTTTAAAAGATAAAATATTGTTTGTGTAATAATATGGAATTTAGTTCTTTTTGTGGAAGCATCACCCCATGCCCCTTTACTAAGTGTGTGTTGTTACCTCTCCCTGTTTTTCAGGTCTTTGGGTTTTTTGACCGTCGTGTTATGGAGGTTTGTGTGTTTGAGAGCGATCATATGAACTGAGCTTAGACCTCTGCTTTTAGCCAATTGGCTCACTCTTCCCTCTGTGCTTTTAGGCCTGAACATGACCTGATCTCTCTCTCTCTCTCACTCTCTCTCTTTCTCTCTCTCTCTCTCCTTTTTTTTAACCTTGATAGTTTCAGCATTGCCTTTTACTTAGCTTTACCACTTTGTGTCAATCTTTTTGCTTGTGTGCTTCTGTGTAGTACTTATTTGATGCAGTACATCTTGCAGAGTGACAAAGTAATCTCTGTTGATTCATCTAAAAATGACAGGATGTAAAGGCTGTTTTAATCTGCAGCGAGGCAATCTTTTTACTGGGCTGAAAAGTAAAAAAAAAAAAAAGAAACTGGTTAACCACCAGTCAAGATCTACCACGAGGGATATCATAGGATTTTTTTTTTTTTTGAGGAGTGATTGTGATTTAAATAGGTGGTAAAAATCCCCCTATGTCATTGTAGAAGTCAAATGCATGCCTACTGTCTGTCCAGTTTAGCCCATCAGGTCATTATACAACAATAAATGTTGGTCACAGCATCTCCAAGAGTCTGATTTGTTGCCACTCCTCACTCCTAAACAAAAGAAGGCTGGGATTTTGCTTTTATAGGACCGACAAATTTTTCACCTTGGCTGCACCAGTAAGCAGATGCAGCTGAGACACTTGCCAGCTACATCAGCTACAAGTCAGGGAGTCTGTCAGCTCTGGCAGCCGTGAAGCCTGGATGCTGCTGCAGGCAGGGAAGGAGTCAGACGCTTGATTCACGAACGGAGCCGCTCAACCAGACTCTGCTCCTGTGTTTGCACAACAAACAGGACATGTGGGGGTTAGACTGAGAAGAAATTATTCTGTGAGGTGATCAACACCGAGTTCGCAGGTAGATCGAACAGACTTACATGTGTGAAACGAGTACTGATAGTGCTGTGTCTCAAAGCTGTGAACCTCTGTGTAAATAAGACACCTTTCATGAGCCCAGCTGTGTCTTATACTGTCGTGTGTGTGTGTGTGTGTGTGTTTCCCCTCCTAGGAGCTGTCCGAGCCATATGCTTGCAAGCTGTGCAGTTTCAAAAAAGCTAAATCTAATTGGATGCTGCAGACTTCACAGTGCCGAGCAATATTTTAATGATTTGAGGGTCACATTGTTGGACACAGCGTATGACCTGAGTGAAAACAGTCAGCAAAGTCAATCCCCCCCCCCCACACACACACACAAACCCCCACCGCCACCCCCGCTCCCACAAACCCCCACCCCTCTCTTTTTGTATCCTTTCCTGCTCCAGGATCAGTAATGGGAGTCAGTATCCAGGAGGAGGCGATGGGGTTGCGGGGCTCCTCCTCAAGTCCTCGCCCCTCCTCTCCGAATGCGGCACAGCTGCCTTTCAGAACCCCGCCGCTCCAGCCCATTCATCCTGGAGAGCCAAAAAAAGTGGCTATTTATTAGAATACTTGTTTTGTATTGTTCTGTGCCACACAAAAGACGCTTCATTATGTTAGAAGCAAGCCCCCTTTCGCAGAGAGAAACAATAACTTGGAATTGTCTTTTTTAGAGTGTGTAATAAATGTCATTTCTTCTCGTCTCTGCCCCTCAGTGTGTGTTGAGTGGTGGGTTTGGGCACCGGGCACGGATGGCCTTGGCACTCGAGCGGCCAGATTGTAGTGGGAGTAGCGGTCTTACATGAAGCTTTGGAGGGTTTAGGACGGCTTTAGCAGTATGGAGGGAGAAATCTGCCCACTTGGTCTGGAGTAGAGTGAACGAGTGGAACATGCGTAAGTTTGCATATGACAATTCCGAACGCAAATAAAAGGCATTTTACTATTTAACGTGTAGACGCAATATTAACCTATTCTTTATGCGTAAAATTTATTTTGTCTCAGCACTAACAAAAAGGAGACTAAAGCGAGCTTGAGCGTTTTTTTTTGTTTTTTTGTTTTTTTTTTTTTTTTATCTCATTCACTGAGTCTCCTCATTGGCAACCTTTATTTGAGAACGTCAGCGCTTTACTGTGCAGATATTATGTGTTTCTAGCTGCAGGCTGTCGTTTTATTTTGGGACATGTGAGATCCAGCAGGGTTTGGCTGCACAGGGCGCGCAGCTCATGGTGCTGCTACCAGTTGCTCTCTATTCGACTCAGTTTAATTTTACTGAAGTGACATTATCGGCTACTGATCTACTCGGGAGTGAGTGGTTATCACCTGTGCCACTTTTATTCCACCGGATTAACGAGAAAAATATACTGCATGCTGTAGACATTTTGAAGTGTTTATTGAAGAGTGAAATGTTGTACGCGGCTTGGTGGCTGTCAATATTTAAGTGACATGATTCTGTGGTGTTTTTACCTCTCAGGGGGCGGGCGTGGCGGGGGGTGATCATCACATCTTTAGATTTTAGGGTGTCCAGACTGAAGCTCGAAAACAATTGCTTTCTCTTGTTTAACCCAGTTTGTGAGCAGGTCATCAGCAGGTGATCACAACCCCCATTTTTCTCCCACTAGAAGCCAATATCAGCCAGTTTCCACGCGCGCTGACTTGTGCACGCAGGCACAGCCACGCACCGCACCGCACCGCACCGCACCGCACCGCACCGCTCACTGGAATTGTTGTTCTGGCTCTAAAGCTTTAGGGGAAACGATCACAGATTAAAGGGGAGGTGGTAACCTGGACACAATCGGTCAAGAGTTTTTTAGTGCGTGACGGCCACTTTGCGAGGGATGCAGGAGTTTGCTGCGATCCAAAGGCACAATGACGCCCGCAGTGCATGATGTGTTGCATTTAATCAAAATCTTTCTCTCATTTATTTATTTGTTCAGTTATGGGGGGGTGGGGGGGGTGTATAGCTGCTCTGACCCTTGACCATCATCGCAGTGCACGCATCCCGTAGCCGAGGCCGCGCACAAAGGAGCGAGGAAATTTGAAAGGAGGTTTGTTAAAGGAGGAGTGACTGATAGGGGATGACAGAGAGAGTAAACAGGGGCCGCCGGGGTCCCAGTGACACCACAAAGGCTAATCCTCCACAATCCCGAATTCACTTAACAATGAGAAAAACAAATAATAATCATAATGGTGATGATTATTTCACGATCATTCCCAAGCGATTCTTAAATCTACACCATGAAAAACAGCTTTAATTGTTACATTTTATTTTTAACCTACTTCATCAGGTTGATAAACTTTACCGTGAATTATGATCATTATTTCACAATTAGAATATTTAGATCTGTGGGTATCAGTGCTTTACAAACACGTAAAGATCTTAGTTTTAGCTTTAAGGTGCAGCTTCTTATATTTTAAAACAGAAACATGAAATTAAATTTATATTAGCTTTTATTAATATTATCGTGTTTGGCAAATAAAATTTTAAGTCTCACTTAAACTTTTATTTAAAAAATAGGCTTTATATTTTTGATTAATCTGACCGTCGTAATCATTGTCCAATTACACATTGAGCCGATTAAATGAGAAATGTTTACATATCAAGAAGCGTCTGTATTGTTTTCTTCTGTTTTTTTTGTTTGTTTGTTTGTTTGTTAGTTGGTTGGTTGGTTTTCTGATGTGATGGCTTCCCTGGCACTCACCGCCTCGGAGCTCTCCGGGTGTCATCATTATATTGTCATCCTCGTCGGGCCTTAAGCCACATGGCCCGGACCACTGGAAACGTTTTATTGACCATTGTGATAGCCCGTTAACCCCGTTACCAAAGACGCACGGATCCCTCCGAGTGATCCAGCTCCCTCGGGCCCTAAACAGAGAGCCACATCAAGCTAAGCTCCAATTAAAAAACACAGCAAATAACGATAGAATGATTAAATCGTTAGTCTCGCCGCGGGAAGTGGTATTTCGTTTTCCCTTTCAATTAAAGGTTGATTGGGCTTTTCAGGGGAGGTCAGCTGTGAAATCTGAATTATATATGCGCGGACCCGGAGACACATAGACCCGTTTCCCCTCTCGTGGTTTAGCAAACGGTTTGCTTGACTTGGATGTTTAATAGGCAACATAAAAATGCATAAGCCATATAAAAAAGTCCACTAAAAATGACAGCAGTTTACATGTGGCCTTTCTTTTCATCTTTAGTTGCACACACACACACACACACACACACACACACACACACACACACAGGCATGACAGGACTCATTCACCACCACCAGCAGACGGCGATAACGGCGCTTTGCCTCGGCTATGTCACATCATTATATGGCTATCCATCCTCAGGGGCTTCTCCTCTTAGACCAACAGTTTTTCACCAAATCTCTTTCACATCATCTTCTGCATTCAGTGTGTGTAATTTCTCTCGCTGACACCTACTATTATTACGCACTTTAATTACATACCATGAGAGGGAGAGAGAGAGAGAGAGAGAGGGAGAGAGAGAGGGAGAGAGAGGGATGGTGTAAAAAAATGTTTTTAAGGCGCTGGCTGAGCATCAAGTCGTGTCAGAGTGAATTGGTTTGGGGACTCTGTAGTTTCATTCCAGGGCAGGAAAATGCACTTGGCCTGTTGGACGCACAGTGAACTTGAGAAAAAAACCTGTTAAATGTGACAGGAAACGGTCTGAGTTTCGAGCACATTTATAGAGAGAAACATGAGAGTAAAACTCATTTTTATCCAAACTTTTTATTGAAGGCTGGGAATTTACACGCTATTTGATATGGAAGCTGTGCTTTAAAGTGTTTTTTTTTTTAAATTCAGTGAGCATACCATTTTTTATGTTGATGTTTGACTCATCGTAATCACAGACTGCACCCACCTTTTGGCCGCAACATCACCGCTAACAAATCTTAGTTATTTTTGTTTCGCTGAAGTCTCTGAGAGCGTGTTTGGAAATTTCAAATGCCTTGTGCTATTTGTGGGATTGACCCTCCTCTCTGCCTCCTCCTTCTCCTCCTCCTCCGGTGTGTTCTTCCTCTATGGTCCTCTAGTCACCTGACCAAACGCCATGCAAATCAATCTGCTGCTAGAGCCTCATTGGCCGCTTGTGGCTCATTTAACCGCTGTCAGTGCGCATCATATGGCCGCCGCTTTAACCAACTTCTCAACTCCGACAGGGAAAGTGGCTCAAATGCGCATTCTATCACAGTGGATGTGAAACAACCTAGGCGAAGAGGTGAAATACTGGTTGGAGAACACTTTACATCCCCTTTCGGATTAATTTTTATCTCGTAATTGATTCATTGGGGGTTAGAATATTAATTTTCTAACCCAGCCATCCTGTGCGCACCCGATCTTGTGCGCGCCTGACCTATCTTGAAATAGACTTTTTCTCTGTTGGTGGCGAAGTTTAAAACCAGGTGAATGTATAGCATGATGATGGAAACTGACCTCCATTCCCCCGGCCCCCAGACGAACACGACCACGGGGCAAACGGGGCCGAATAGCGGGTCCAAAGCGAATCAGGAGCGGGTGAAGAGACCGATGAACGCGTTCATGGTGTGGTCCCGTGGGCAGCGGAGAAAGATGGCACAGGAGAACCCCAAAATGCACAACTCTGAGATCAGCAAACGGTTGGGCGCCGAGTGGAAGGTGATGTCCGAGGCTGAGAAGCGCCCTTTCATCGACGAGGCGAAACGGTTGCGAGCCATGCACATGAAGGAGCATCCGGATTACAAGTACCGACCAAGACGGAAGACCAAGACGCTGCTGAAAAAGGACAAATATTCCCTTGCTGGTGGACTGCTTTCTGGGCCCAGTGGGGGCGGTGGAGTTGGTTTAGGGGTCGGAATGAGTTCATCCGGGGTCGGGCAGAGGTTAGAGAGCCCCGGCGGTCACGGAGGCTCCGCCAGCTCCGGCTATGCGCACATGAACGGCTGGGCGAACGGAGCGTACTCGGGGCAGGTGGCTGCAGCCGCGGCGGCCGCAGCGATGATGCAGGAGGCTCAGCTAGCCTACAGCCAGCACCCGGGGAGCGGGGCGCACCACCACCACCACTCACACCACCATCACTCACACAACCCCCAGCCAATGCACCGCTACGACATGACAGCCCTGCAGTACAGCCCCATCTCAAACTCTCAGAGCTACATGAACGCTTCTCCATCCGGCTACGGCGGGATCACCTACACACAGCACCAGGGCTCCGGCGTCTCCTCCTCAGCTGCCATGGGGACGTTAGGGTCGCTGGTGAAGTCGGAGCCGAGTGTAAGCCCTCCCGTCAGCAGCACACACTCACGGGGTCCTTGCCCCGGAGACTTGAGAGAGATGATAAGCATGTATTTACCGACCGGAGAACCGGGGGACCCGTCAATGCAAAGTAGACTCCATGCCTTGCCGCAGCATTACCAGAGCGCCACGGCTGGAGTGAACGGGACGGTCCCTCTAACACATATTTAGAACTCACAGAATAATTGAAAACTGCAAACGAACACATAACCAAATATTTACCTCTTTTCTAAGTAACCCGGTCCAGAGAACTACCTGCATTTTGTACAGAATGTTTATGATATTGTAAATGAAGGGTAAATAGCATATTCATCTCGGCTTTTTTGAAAAGCCACCAGTGGAATTATATAACGAATATGATGCTGAGATATTGGTTATTGTGCTATCATCTTTTTGTCCATTACTTCACAGTCTTAGTTGAGGGTTACGCCAGGCTCACATGGGGGTATTTGGTTCAATTGTCTCATAATTTCGGGGTTCTGTAAGTTATTGAAAATGAGATAACGTGTCATAATCTTAAGAAAGTGCTTTAAAAGATATGGGAAAGTCACATTCTTTAAACATTTGTGTTTATTTGCAGAAGCCTGTGTCTTAATTCTTGGAAATCATCTCTTTTTATTGTAACTCTAATTATTGTAAATTGTGAATAATTTTAATATTTCAAAGGATGACGGGCAACTGCTGTTGTAATTTAAGTGCTTTTCTGCAGGTGAAAAGCCCATGATATTGCAATGAAGAAGAATTGAATAAATTTCACAAGATGTTGCTTTGATTCTTAAGAAGACGGTCTTAGATTGCTTATTTTTTTTATAATGTTCTTACAAGAGTGTTTTTCACGTTTTAGGACACATGATTATTGCCGAGCCTCCCCTCCGGAAAAATAGCCACCTTGTTTAAATTTTGACACGCTGCTGGACAAAGATCCCACGAGCTTTTAAATAGCCTAATTGTTTGTGCGTAATTGTGCGTAAAAGCTTTCGTCTGCAGGCCTATGAGGGAACCATTTCGGTAGGAAGATGTTGTTTGGCTTAACTTTTTTTGTGAGTAATGAGACATTTATTGAAAAATTAGAGGAAAAAAAGCCTATTTTTCTATTTCTGTGGTGTATAGGCCTAACCAATTTTAAGTGTCATTTTGAATAATTAAATCAAGCCAAGCCGATGGCCCACATTCTCCTTTCATATAAATATGATTCACTGCACATTTTAAATATCGTATTTTAAAAAAATAAGAGGAAAAAACATCAGATTTTATAGAGTACATGGAGGCCTCATATGTCCAACCACCTGTTAGTGAGGAACGAAACCTCCCTATATTTGAACGGATATGACAGGGTTTTACCTAAAAATTTCCATTACAAATTTTATCACCCCTAATAATGTTCCATGAAATTCGACTGTGTTCAAATTAAGCAGCAAAAATGCTACATTATTTTTATGTTAACAATTTTATAGTTATTTCATTGATCAGTATAAACATAATTTTTATTTTGTTAATAAATTGTTAAATTGTGTCATAGGTCCATCACTTAATTGAATCTCATCAAATTTAGGATTATCAATATCTCTTCACTGAAAATACAATAGCCCACAAAAAGCCCATAACTCATTTACTTTGGAATGGACCTATTAAACATGGATTTACACTGGGTAAATATAAGTGACAGTGTGCCGGCCTACGATAAATCATTAAGATAGATTAAATATTTTGATGCACTGAGAAAAATTTTGTGAATCAGTGTGACGTTTGAATGTAATGTCAGTGCTTCTGTTTTGAACATTTGACATAACTCTATAAAGACTCATAAAGATGAAGTAAAGAGCGATAACATAGAGGCTAATCAGCAGTTCGGCGATTAAAGGATTGTTTTTTTTTATTATTGATTAAAGACTCCATTCTCAGTTATTTTTTTACCCAAACTGGGTTATTTTACACCAGAGCCTTTGGGAAAAAGAGTTCTTAAACCTCCAATTTGTCTTGCGGCATTTCATTGTTAATACTTGAGGAGAAAACACATGACAGATTGGCTTAACAGCATAATTTATACATCGGTGGTTCGTGGTGACCAACAATAAAACACATCTCAGAGAAATGCGTGCGCCCAGAAATTCCCTAATAAATCTTGATTTCTTTAGCTGCAATTTGGTAATCTTGCTGGTCAAATGACGAGTGTTGAAAATTATGCATCACGTCTGTAATAAGAGTTGTTTTATTCAAAGTGCTGCCCTCGTGCATGGTCTCAACATCTTTTACTCTGAGTCTGAGCTTCTGTATTTTTGCTTTTGACTCTTGATGCAGTCCAGGAAAAGAAAGGGAGCTTGAAAAACTGAGGCACATGCAGGATTTAAACATTCATTTCATGTTTGGTATCACCATTGCAAGACTCTCGTGGAAATAAACCGTCGGTAATTGTAAAGGAAAGGAGAAAAAAAAAAATCTTTTTTCCTATCTCGTTGCGCAGACTGAACTTAAAGTTGCCAGTGGCCAAACACATTACTGACAAGTAGTTTATGGGGTTACTGATGACTCATCAGAATTTCAGAGCTGTAGATGTCTGTATAGATGACTGTTAGTTTTAGTGCCTTTGATTTAAAAAGAAAATAACCTCCATTGTGCATCAAACAAAAACCACCTATGTCATTCAGGTTATTAATCCTCTTAAAATAATAGAGATTTATTCTGAAAATTACGTCATTTTTTTGACAAGCCACTGCTGGTTTTGACATGTACATTTTTGTTGCCTGTAGGCCTCATATGTAGATGTAGGCTAATAGCCATACAAATGCAAATGAGGGAAATTTATGCCTACTTAGGTATTTTTAAAAAAAATCAATTAATCTCAAATACATAGTTAAAGGGCCTATTTCACACTGATGAAGACTTGCATGGTATGTCAATTAAACCTGTTAGGCCTCATAGTGGAGCGTGTAACGTCTGGCTGCGTATTAATCTATTTAAAGAAATCAGAGGAACAATGTCTGGAAATTAGTTTAAATTCCAAAACCCAAAAGAAACCGCATCTATGGAGACATCTCCCGCACCACAGCGCGCAGCCTATGGCATGGGATGGCCTCCTCGTGTGTTTTGCATCTTATCTGTTGATGTGAAGAGATGCGGATTAACACTGAAAGCCCGGAGAGGCGGAGCGCGTCACGGCGCATCGCCAGGCTAAAAAGAGGAGCGTTCTGGCAAATTTAACCCGAATAAATTACACCTTGAGGTGGAAGAGGGGTAAGTGTAGGGTGCATTGTATACAAGCAATGTGGCAGCGATGTTTTGCTGTGAGCGCGCGTGTGTGTGTGTGTTTCCAAGGTTGTGTGTGGCGTGTTTGTGCGTGCTTGCGCGTGCGTTTAGCTGACCGGCCAATAAATCTCTCCACCATGCGATACTCTTATCTTGTAGCCACCGATATATTCTGTGCTAGGAGGCCATCAGCTCCAGCGCACACTCGGCTGCTCGTAAAGCCCCGATCCCTTGCACTCCCTGTCCTAAATGGGGATAATTAGCGTCACTTTATCACGCCTCTGCATATTTTCTCCGCGTCTCCCCCCTTTCCTAAAAAAATTACCAAGCAGCCTGCTCTCGTCGCCCGCTCTGTCACAGAAGATTATGGAGACAGATTGCACAGAGCGAATGTGCCGGGCGAGATTAGCGCGGAATAGAGAAAGCAACTGGGCCAATGAATTCCTCGGAAGGGCCTTATCGTGCAATTACACGTTGACATGTTTAACAATCTTGCTGCCTCTTAATCCTGCAGTGCTGCTCTATCTACCCACAGCTACCACGCTATATGCCGGCACACAGACCTAATGCACCGAAACGCAGCACAAATGTTCTGAAAGTTATGAGAAATTGCTTATTTTCAAACTTTGTCTAGCATTTAAACGCTTTTTTTATTTTTCCCTTTTTTTTATTTTTCAGATTTCTCCGTTGTTGGAATAGCATCTGCACTGGAACTTTTTGACAAGAGGTGAGATATTAAAATGGAAAAAAAAAAAAATCATATTTGGTTTATTGTTACTCTAAACCACTATTCGCTTATCGAAAAGTGTCAAAATCCCAAGACGTGTTTGTGCCACGTCCATCCGAAGTGGTGATACAACGCAAAAAGTGGCCGTCTTGTTTGGAGTTAAATGTAGACTTTTTTCATGTCTCTGCCCAACACTTTCACACACACACTGCCACCACATCCCGGCCCCCCTTCCCCTCCCGTCCCTCCTGCCTGGCGGTATATCGGGGCCTGTGTGGGAGTGATTGTGGAGCGCCACTGTAGGAATTTGGCAGCGTCCGTGGTTTGGAGAGTCGCCCCACGCTGAGTCCCATTCAGCGGCCAGCGCGCTGTGAGGTTGGGAAGTTTCAGTCAGCCATACAACTCAATGGCCCCCACAAAGGCGATTACAAGCCTCAGCGCATTCCTGTAGGGACCTGGGAGCGGCGCAGGTGCGAGGGGGACCGGGGTAACCCGTCAGAGGAGTGATAAAAACGGGACAGTGCTAGGGGCCACACAAAACCAGCCACTCCACAGGAACCGGGGAGTTTTTGGAGCAGGGAGGAGAAAGGAGAGAATAAGTTTGGAGAAGATGGAAGTTAGGGTGGAGGGGGTTTGCATACTGAGTGGCCACACTGTCCACCACTGAATTGAGGAAGGAGGAGACTCTCAATCAGGGCTGTAGCCAGGATTTTACTGAGGTCATGAGTCCAAAGTCACCCAGCACAACCCTACTCATCTTAGAATTAAAAAAAAAAAAAAGATAGACAGAAAAAGCTGTAAACATCTCTACTAATTAAAAATAGAAAAAAAAAAATTTTCCTAGTTAATTAAACCAAACAGTTTTATAGTTTAGTCAATTTTATTGTGGTCTAAATGTTTCAAAACTTTCTCTTTACTGCCAGGTTTGAAGCTGTGGTTGAAAACATAAAATCCTCTTCATTATATATAATATGTTTTTACTTAAAGGTCTTTACTCTGAAAGAATCAAAATTTCAAAAACGTATAGGCCAATAGTTTATGTCTGAACCCCCAAATTCCTCAAAACAGAGGACCTGTCCTAAGTGTTTTCAGCAGTAGTTGAACAAATGCTCTATCTGAAAAACTAGCAGCCTTTATCTGTGCAAGTGGAATTCAGGTTAGCCATTAATAGACCTTGTAAAGAAAACTATTTATCTCTTTCCATTTCTGCTCTTAAATAACTCAACAGAGTCAATCGGGTTGCTTAAATGAAGAAAAACACTGAGTGGGAAAAGTACTGCTGCTTGAAATACCTTTTTTATCAAAATGTTATCAAGAAACTTTCATATTTAATGTCACTAAACTGTTCACTGCCAAAACAAGTGCTCAAGAAGTATACAAGGTCCAATCAAAAATCTCAGAGACTGTTCCTGTTGCACAATCAGAGCGTTGAACAATAGTGTGCATTAAACAGGTCCAGGCTATAACTTTTATGTTTCATCATTTGATCATTATTAGCACCTGACCTACACATGTTTTTGTTTCAGGTGGTAAAATTTCATTCCCCTCTTATTGCACCTGACAACTGAAGAACTCGAACTTTTTATTTACTTAATCAAACTACACAGACATATTGATGAACCCTGCACGTACACATTGCCTGCCCAGCACCTGACTGCTGACAGATTATAGCCGGTATTTTCTTGCTTAAGGGAGCCAATTGGCAGCAGTTAGCTAAAATGTTCCCTAATTTTGTGGGAAGTTAATGCATCAGTGTTGCATTTCAGCCAGTCCCGCTGCCCCCAAGTGGCCATACAAAATAATTTATGTAGCTTTAAATTCATGCAACTAAAACTTCATGGTTAAGATTAAGTACAACTATGTGAAGAAATCAAGGGAATCAGTGCTGACAAGTTGTGAACAGCAGTCAGAGTCATTTTGAATGATTTTCGCAGCCAGAGTTTTGTGCTTCATGTCAAATCAACCCAACACTTTGTGGTTTGAAAAAAAAATGCTACGAGTCCGTGAAATTCGGCAGCTAACTGTATTTAAAAAAAGTAAATTAGTAGCAAACAAACCGTGTAGGGTACAGGTGTGCAACCAAGGAGAAAGATGGTGCATTTTATTAAAGCTGTGTGCAGTTATGTTAAGCAGACTCTCCTTTAATAGCAGCACTATGACTAGTAGCACTGAAGTAGCACTACGACAAGTGGATTTTTGCTGTCCTTAAAATGTGTTTTGTGCATCTGTTTGGTATTTTTGTGTTCAGTGCAGAGATGGCACACGGCACACAGGTAGGAGGAGAGGTGCAAACAAGTAGGAATTTCATTGAAATGAAGCAGCACAAAGCAAATTGCTGGCGTTCTGGGTTGAAATTGCATCTTAAACGTTGTGTTGACAATAGATGTCTCTCAACTGAAAATTAGGGAATTCTGTCAAAAAGGGCAAACTAAATATCAAGTGGAAATGCACCACAGGTAAAAAAAAAAAAAAATTGCTGAAAATATAAACAAATTTGAATAAACACACCTGAAGATGCATTTAAGGTATAATCGCATGTCAAATTCAAACGCGGTTATTGAAGGAATGCCAGTAAAACAGTCTGCATTCATCTGTAAAAACCTCTTTCAGTTACTCAAATCTCTGCTTCTTTCTCCTGCTTAAACATATGTGGTCCCACTAATTTTGTTGAAGCCTACAGAGTCAGCAGCTCCATATATAAATAATTCCATAGATATATTTTAATATCACTGTGTTGCAACATATAAACTAGCAACATAAGTGGAGTACAGTTAGTAAGAAATTGGATTATCCAAAGACACAAACTCAGTTATAGTTGCTCTCATCTGCCTTCGGCTGTGTGCTTTCAGGTCATAAAGTTCAACACCGTCCACCCATCAACAATACTTCCTGGAGAAGTCGTCTCCCTTAGCTGATGTGCCATTTTTGCCAAGTCCATGAGGATTTTTACCTGTGTGGCTCTGGCCATCAGTTCTTTGTAGTCATTGTACTCTCCACAGTAATTGCAGAGATCTCAGAATGCAGGGACATTGCAAAAAACATGTCCAACAGGGCAAGAAATGCTAGCAGCCACACAATCAGACAAGACCCCAAGGACGAGTAATCAGTATACCTGCAGCTCATTCCCCAGTTGACACAGTATCATAATGAAAGTGCAATGGATCGCATGAGAATGAGCAGCACCAGTCACACGTGGAGCTGCGTTGAAGAAGAAACTCTAACACTCTCATGTCAACTACCTTGTTGGGCTGACATAAATCTACTCAAATAAATAGGCACATGAATATTTGGACAAACAATGAGATAATAAGTCTCAGTTATAAGGACATGGGACTGATTCTTCAGACACTTAAAATAAAAACATTTTCTCCATGTGCCGTTTTCAGGTCAGACAAACACAATGACAGCAGTGTCCCAAATCTGAAGCGAACAGAACAGCAAGTAAGGGTCACACGATATGTCCTCTAAAAGCCTCATGTTTTGTGTACTTGAAGGAAGGATCTTTAGCCCAGTATTTACTTAGTTTTTTTTTTTCATCTTTCAACACAAGTGGCTCTATAAATAGGGTCTCTCATGGAGACAAACCATCTTAGGTTGTGCAGGAGCAAAAAAATGGGGAATTTAGACGACGGTGTTAATAACAATTTGTCTTCCTTTGATCTGAATGTATTTTACCAACCAGAATTTAAAACAAAAATAAATCACCAGAATTTTGTGATCAACTAGCAAGAAAAACCTCCTTTTTTTTCAAGACAAAACTTAACATGTATAACACACAGTTTAAACTATGGGGTTCATGATAAAACTTCATTCATACTGTGTGTGCTCAGGGGTGAGAGATGAAGTAAAATGGTTTGAAAGTAAAGACACCACCTGGAGAGACCTTTTTTTTAAAAAAAGAAAAATTTCCTTTGATCCACTTGAACACACCCCCATGCAAAAAATGATGGATCATTTCAGCATGTGGCTCGGTTTTAGGCAGGCAGTGCTGGTTAGTCAGTCCACCACTTTGGTTCAGACTGAAAAATCTCAAAACCATTTGATGGATTGCCACAAAAGTTTGCACAAAATCTGTGAAAATTAGTTATTGTAACTACTATGTTAGTTTCTAGTTCCATATGAATCTGCTTTACCGATTGACAGTGGATCTAAGCTTGCCTTTGGGCAACGAGTTCAGTCGACATCCCCATTCATTGCACCTGAAAGGAAATGACGTGGTCTAAGCAGAGGAAGTTCTCTTCCTCATGTCATTGCTTCCTCACAGATAAAGGAGAGGACAACACTACAGCCAGGCCACACTGATTACAAAAACACATTTTCATAGTTTGAATTTTGATGAAACTGGGTCACATTTTCTAAAGAAAATATTCTGTGCCTCAGCCCTCAGTATTTTCTGTGACTGGTGGACAGAGAGCTTTACTTGTTGCTCAAGAAGCATAATTGCTAACAGCTGGCAAGTGTAGCTACCATTAGCTCATTTCGCTGTGCAGCTAACGACAAAGAAATGGCAGGTTCAGGCTGGGACAGGAGAGGAGCGAAAGGGGGGAAGGAGGGGTCACCAGAGGAGGCTGTGCTGGTGGTGTAAACAACACCAACACTCCCCCAGCAGTGTAAATCACTGAGAGTTTAGGCGGAGCAGTTTGAGGACATTTAAGGGAAAAAGAGGGAAATATTTACGCCTTAAAACCATGATGTTCGAAAGAAGCTGTTTTGTTTTTTAATCTGTGATGCCCAGCACCCTCTCATCACTTTCCAAACATAATTCTTACATCATTTGAGCTCTGATAGATTAGTAAATTTAAAATGTGTAAAAAAAAAACAGGTGGGTGGACACCTGCTTACTGACTCTCTCTAACTCAACCCTTCACTCTGAAGAGCGTGTTGCACAAAACACCTGCAGTGTGTCTCTATCACTGGCCTGCACACATGCAAACCCACCAGATGCTGTAAAGGATTTCTGCTCCAAAGTGGCAGGTGATAATTCTCAGTGCGGTGGAGATGGGGTTAATGAGGGGTCAAAGTGTTCAAATAAGAAACAGCAGTTTTATGGTGCCTGCTGCACGCTGATAGCTGTTGGAACTGGCTGACCTTTGAACTCTGCAGGGTCAAGCGATCAACAAACCGGGTCGCTTAGATAGGTCAGATTGGAACAAGTGAAGGATGTGAATGTTGCAGCAGTGAGCCAAGAGGAACAGATAAATTGTTCTTAATGATTATAACCCTACTCAATTTGTTTCCTCAGCCATTAGATTGTTGTCAGCTATCATGCTGTTTAAGCAATGGGATACATTTGATTCATTTGTAATTTAATTGATAACCTGATGTCTATTTAGTATTCAGCTGACTAAACCATGCACGTATGTGTGTGTGTGTGTGTGTGTGTGTGT
>JAQNCA010000005.1:7402997-7413942 GCA_029783725.1 Acanthurus tractus | reverse complement strand
CAGGTTGTCCTTACTCAGGGCCTCTTATAGGTGATCATCACAGCGGCACGCTTCAGATTTTTTTTTTTTTTTTTTTTGCCCTCAGTGCGCATGCGCAGTGTAGTCATCTGACGGCTGAGCGTTGTGGATGTTTCGCGTTACCGCTACATCGAGGGCCACCACTGTAACGGAGCGGGACATAGACAGCCTTCATGAGGGACCGTCTCCTGCAACATTAAAGCCGTTTAACAGACGAGGAGTAACCGAAAAGACCATCCAGAGGTCTGGACGTTTTCGTGCAGTGAATTTTCTCCTGAAATGTAGCCTGCGGCGTGGCTGTGTGTCGTTGTAATTGCTCGGTCGCTGCATGGCTCTTCCCGGAGATGCCATGAAAATCAGAACAGCCGACTGAGAGACCGCTGCTCCCACAGACACGGCGGCGGCGGCGGCGGCGGCGGCGGCGGGGCTGGTGGTGAGCAATGGATACGAGTGGAAAGATCCACATTAGGTAGCGTTTACGAAGATCCGAGGAGATCTGAACGTCTCTGTTGCACAGTTTAGTCGCCGCCGGAGCTGCCGAAAGGATGGATTTCAACCTGCTCCGGAATATCATCAGCAGATACGTAAGGGCCCCTGTCTGTCAACACTGTCACAACTAAAGCTCCGTGTCTGCAAGTGCAACAATATATAATGCATGTTAGGCTACATATTTCAATTGCAGCTGTGTGTTTGTTGTTATATTTTGCCGTGCAGTGTAATGAAAGTGCACACCGCAGCGTTCAGAGATGATACACACTTTGCTCATCAGCATTGATAAACACGCTGCCGTGGCAGGTCATTGACTGTAGGCTTTACAATGTTTGTTGTGGAGCTGAATGGAGAATGTGCCAGTGGCTACAGATGCATTGACGGCTGGTGAATGTGTGGAATAGAAATGAACTTGGCTGGCCCAGTTACGTTGCTTTTAGTGAGTTACAACATGCATGTATACTAAATTGCCTCCTGGTTTGTTCAGTTGCCCCGGTCTGCAGGGGGGAATAGTCCCAGACTTCAGAGGCCTGGTTTGGACTCACTCTGCAGCCCTGCTTTGTGATTTTCTACTCTGACTTGTGCTCACTTCCAGCCTGCTGAGGAGATAAGTTGTGCAGGTTTAACTATGGTGGCTTTTAAGGGTTGCACTTAAACAGAGAGAGGGGAGGGGGGGGGCTTATCATTATTTGTAATCAAATATCCACATTCAAACAAAGCAGATGCTAGTGAGCTGTAACTATATTACTGCTGGGTCTGGTCCTGTCTGAGCAGGCCGGTGCCATCAGCTGTCTCTGCTTAGCGGCCAGAACAGGAAGCAGCTGGTTGGTGGGTGGCTGAATTGGAGAAAATGAACCAGCTCCGACAGGTCTGGTGATGTTTATCAGACCGGGCACCTTCGGAGTCTCGTCACATCGACCCTTTCACCTGACCTTAAAAGTGGCTCAGGTGCAATAAAGATAACCATCAGTGTAAGCATGTGTGTGTGCATGTAAGTTCATGCTTCTGTGTGCATTTTTTTTTTTTTTTGTATGCTTGTGTTTGATAAGCCCTTAGTGTGTATGTGTGTGTATGTGTGTGTGTGTGTGTGTGTGTGAGTGTGTGTGAGTGTGTGTGTGTGTGTGTATTTCGCGAGCAGGCGGGTGACAGTGAGTAGGGAGCTTGACGGATGCTCCAGCAGAGCTAATATCAGGGGAAATCAGATCCACGAGCGAGGCGGAAAGGAGGAGAGAGGGAGGGATGGGGTCATCCAACACGCCCCTCATCTCTCACAGTCCTCGCTTTGCATCCACTCGGCGACATTCTGAAGCAGACAAGGAATTAATCATTAATTCAATTATCCAGATATTGTTTTAGAATTGGAGGGATGGTTGATGTATATCTGGTCCTCGTGTGTATCACCCTCTATTAACCCTGCCATATTCTAAACAGCTGCTCCCTTAATGAGGCTACATAGAAGAACAAACATTACATCATGCGAGGTGATTAAAATGTGATAAGCAAGGAGATGAGCCTTTTCAGTGGATAGAGGGAGCAGAAAACTCCAATCAAGGTCACTGCCTCCCAAGCTTTAATAATTTGCTGTTCCAGAATAAAAAAAAAGCTTGTAAAAAGTGAAGCTTTTCCAGCCATGAAAGGATGTACGTCTGACTCAGTCCACTTTAGTTTTAAGAGCCATTTACTTCGTATCTCTTTTCCTGTCATTGACTTGTGACTTGTCCTCTGTTTAGCTTGTTTTCGGTTTGGTTTATTCACCAAATACTGAAAAAATCTAAAAACTTAATAGACTTTGTAAGGCATAAAATGATAAAGTCCTGGACTTTTTTCCATTGTTGTCTTGCTATTGGTGGAATGAAAACTGAGCGAGGTATTAACCAACATTATAAAAAGAAAGTAAAACATACAAATTGAATTATCTGAGCAATCAATACTTTTTTACAAAGAAGCTGACAACTGGAGAGCAAAGGAGACATCCAAAATGAAATGTTGAAGGGGCTTTCTAGTCTGTCTGTTTAAACAAGAAGTTTATTTTTCTGTCATTTGAGATAATTTCCTGATTTGGCCTTCTGGTGCATCAGCTGTCACTGTGAAGTGAGTCTGAAGTGTGTTTTCTGTTAAACTTTATTGGTGTGTACATACAGTTTTTCAGATCTATCCAGTGTGGCACTTTATAACCACAGGGACATTTAATTTTCTGGAGGCAGTTTATTCTGTCCTGCTTCTAAGCCAGTTTTCAAACTAAAGAAAATCTGCTGGTGAACTGAGCCTGCACAGTGTGGTGGATTTTTTTTATTTTTAAAGGAAATATGGTGTCATGGTGTTTTGCAGTGCATGAATTTTAAATGGGACATTTTGTTACGTAAACGCCTAAATCTAATAACTTTTCTCACTCTGTTGGCATGAAAGAACGACTAAGTCCACATGCAAACAGATATATAGTGTCATAAGAGAGTGTGTGTGTGTGTGTGTGTATGCGCACGTGTGTGTGTGTGTGTTAGTATGAGGGAGTCTGTGCACGCTTGTTTTTTGTATACTAGCAGACTCTGAGCCAGGACATGACAGGAAGAGATTTTATTCATAATGAGATTTATCTCTTAAATGACCTCCTGGTTTAAAAAAGATCCTGTGTGAATGTGTGTGTATGTGTGTGTGTGTGTGTGTGTGTGTATGGTATGTGTTACGTGTCTCCACTCCCTTCTCTTTGGTGCCTTTTTGTCGTCTGATAATAATAATAGCGATGGCGTGATGCCTCAGAGTGGCGCAAAGCATGAGCACGGCATGAGGTCAGGATCTGGATAAGGAGGATGCTGCTGTGTGTGTGTGTGTGTGTGTGAGCGGTGGTTATATTAAAGATACATGTCACCTCGTAGGATCTCATGTTCTCTTATTTGTAAAGCTTCACTTTCTCTTGTGATAAGAACACTTCGATTTATATCAGCAGTGTGTCCTCAGCTTGATTTACCCTTGTCCCCTCTTATCATCGCCCTCCTTTACATCTTATCTATGAATATAAGGCTGTTATTCTTGCTGAGACCTCTCACAGCCTCTGCAGATAAAAGAGAAAGGGCCTCTTTTTTGATCAAAAGGGTGCCCACAGGTCCCAGAGTGCTGAAGGTCTTTAAAAAGGTTTCTATCAACTTTACAGCTCTTTGAGTCCCCTGGCTAGTGTCGAAAAGCAAAACACAACTTGCTAGATTGCTGATTGCCACATTAGCTCTCACCGCTACAAACATTTAAGGGCAGTCTATTCCTGTCCACTGCCCCCCTAAGAGAGAGAGGGGGGGGGGGGGGTGGTCCTGGCGGAGAGACAGAGGCTGTAGGTGACAAAAACACACAGGATTTGTGTTAAGCTTTTCCCGCTGGCCTGTGTTTGTGTCAGAGAAAACAGCCGTGCGTCGGCGTGCTGGCTCATAAGAATTATTTTGTCACCCACAACGTGCCCTGGAGACAGAGGTTTCATTATGAGACACAGTTTCAAGTGTGTATTAGGATGTTGTCAGTGTTTAAAAAGCAGGCAGAATGAGAAAGAGAGAGAGAGAGAGGGAGGGGGGTTTAGCATGCAGATTACAGTGGCAGGAGAAAAAGGAGAGGAGCGAGGGGAGAGGAGAGGAGAAGTAGCACAGCTGGATTAAAGACTTACGTAACAGTTGGATCGCAGCAAGTCAAGTGGGAGAAGAAGCAGGGGCAACAACAGAGCACACGTTTCATCATTTTAGAGTAATCTCCGCACAATTTTCCTTAGATTTTGTTGCAAAAATGCAGTTATTTGCATCATCAGGGGTATTTGGGCTTTTGTTACTGGTGTCAGTGGTTGATGTGATCTTTAAAGGCTGAAGGTCACTTTTATTTTTGGATGTTCTAACTATATTTCTGGTAAATTTGTGTAGCAGTTTCCCCTAAATATCACAGTCAAATAAATGATCATACTAGCGGATGGCACTTCCTCTCTCTCTCTGAGCTACATCCCGTCTTCTAATTTCATTAGTTTCTTCCTCACTACTGCTTTTGATGTTTGAGCTTTGATTCTGCTTTGTTCCAAAAAAGGATTGCCTTCAGAGACTACAGTCTAAGAAGTCCTAGTGGAGCAAAATAAAAGCATGAAGAAGATCTTGAGGATATTGTCTGGAAACGTAATACTTCTTATTTTTACTGAGGTCTTATAATCTCTCGTGAAATCCAGTCTCACAACATTAATTTAATGAGAAAATCCTGCACATTTGATCTTCAGTCTGTGATGAAGCCTCTGTGTGGTCCTGATTCTTTCAATTACGAACTTGCAGACATAGCTCACTGTCTGTTGCTGCATACTGTGTTTCTATGGTGATAAATGGCGATGAATAGCAGTGTAGTGCATGTTGAACAGGTCGTCTTCTTCCCTTTAAGCTGATCAAGGTCTAAAGACTCCTTTTATCTCGGCTCAATGCTTCACTGCTTCTAATAATAAGAATATTGAAAAAAATGTTATATTGTTATCCTAAATTCAGCCTGGAAAGATTTGTGTTGTTGCGTTCTTTGATTAAATTGTAGAGAGAAAAAAAAAGTTTCTTTACTCTATATTGAGCGGGTCAAACTGCTGCACCTGGGTAAAGTTATGCTGTGTGAGTGGAGAGAAAAATTTGGTTCACCACTTACGAGCAATTCACAGTTAAAAAGTATTTTGTCTTCACTTTAATAAAAAAAATACACATTATGAGATCAGTGCAAGATCCAGCATTTTAGGCAGTATTGGAGGCATGTTGAGTACTTGTCTCTGTATTGAAACAATCCTAAATAATTAAGTAAACTGTCAGTCACTGTAAGTACTGCCAAATATAGCATGTATAGCATAGATACAGCCTGAGGCTATCTCTTAAAGGAAAAGTCAATACTTCATAAATGCAGACTCTTTATTTTTATGTTAACATAAAAGGTATATTGTTTTACAGCCCCTAGAGGTAATGCATGTTCAAATTAGTGGGAAATACATGGTCAAACCAGTCGAGCAAACGCTACTGCTTAGCCAGTCATTTAGCTTGAGGTTATCAGCATAGCGTTGTTGATCTTTAAGTTGTAATTATGTTAACTTTCTTGAATGTATTTCGCATTCATTCGTGTTATATCTTTAACAATCAAGATTTTATAAAGTGTCCAGTCGGATGTTACATGTTCTACCCCGTAATTATCACTGGTTAGGTATTAGCAAGCTAACAAAGAGCTATGCCAGTTAGCACAGTTAGCTACATAACAGTTTGCCAACACCTGGCGGTAAGATGGCGCAAATAATTGTTAATGATGCATTTCTTTACAAAAACTAGTTGGTGTTAAAACCCATTTTAATTAAGGGATTTGTAAGTTAAATGTAAGTTTAAACACTAGGTCTCTACACTATTTGTATTCACTTTAAACAAATGATCTTATGGAAGAAATATTTTTAAACTTACTATTTTACATTTTCAAATAACACTGACTGTTTTATGCTCTGTGAGCTAACATCTACCACATCCACTAGTAATTGTGTTGTGTAGTCATGTTTTGAATGTTTCCACATCCTCTGTATGTTAACATGAGCAGTTCATTAAAGAGGAGCTCAGTCAGAGGAATTTGATATGTGAGTTAATGAGGGATACCTGCTCAACATGCTGTTTGCTTCTGCAGTGCAGCATGGAGGGGCAGTGGAGGAGGGGTGAAAAACGACCATTTAATAAGGCCAGTTAATGGTGTATACCTTTTATTACAGCACTCTGGTAGAAAGGAGCTACATCATGGAGACAGCACCAATAGATCTTGGCACTGCCAGGGTCTATGGGTTGCTTTTTGCGCAGTGAAAACATGCACATCCATCTATGATAGAAAGCAAAATTAAATGGCTATAACTCAAAATGCTGCTATATAAAGGTTTTTAAACCTTAAAAAACTGAAGACCTGCTGCTCTTCTGTGACTTAACACTATCATCACAAGAGAGCACCACTGTGGATTTTGAACATGAAAGGAGAAGTTTCAGTGATGGAACATTGGCTGATATCAAATCCATCTTCCCACTGCTGATGATTGATGGTGATGTAAGACCAGCCTTTCTGCTACGAGGCTGCTTCAGTGCTGTTAATATAGACAAAGCCTCCATGTCCTGCAACCAACCAGCCAGCCACTTTGTCTGATGGAGCAGTGGAATGAAAAGGGAACCGCGGGCCGGGGGTTGATACGGATCAGTGAGGATTAATGATCACATAACTACAAACCACAATGCAATCTCTCTGCATCTTTCTCCATCCCTCTCCCACAGTCACTCTGCCAGAGTGTGACATTATCTGCCAGGAGATGGAGGGAATAAAGAGAAAAACCAGTGATAGAAATATGAGGGGGGACAGATGACGGAGTTGTGGAACGGTGGATTTAAGAGGGAAATGTTTGAATAGAGGTGGCAGTGAAACGTGGTGGATATGCTGTAGACAGGGCTGTGATAGGCTTGAAATCTTTATCATGGTATTAATACAAACCGGGACTGAACAGCTTTGTGATTTATCAGTTAGTTGTCAGTCATTAATTAGGCAAGAAAATACAAAAACATTCAGTTCCTGTTGCTTGAATGTTCTCTATTTTATTATTAAATATTTGATGTAATTGCTTTTAAACTGTTCATTGGATAAAAGAAGACTTTTAAAAATCTCACCTTGGATATCAGGAAGTTGTGATGAGCATTTTTGGACGAAATTATTCACAAGTTGATTTAAAAGACAAATGATTACTGGATGATTAAAAAGTTATAAATTA
Source organism: Acanthurus tractus (assembly GCA_029783725.1). NCBI lineage: Eukaryota > Metazoa > Chordata > Actinopteri > Acanthuriformes > Acanthuridae > Acanthurus > Acanthurus tractus. The sequence goes on along the minus strand of JAQNCA010000005.1, from coordinate 7,406,687 downwards.
GCTGCAGCAGTAATCAGGACGTTTTCTATAATAATATAAACGGCAAGATCCTGTTTAATGTAAGAAAGCCACATATATGGTGAGCATTATCTGTGACCAAAAACTGTCAAGCGTGAGGTCGTGAGGTTGCATTTGTGCATTTGGAGTAGAAATGCACCCTCACAAAATTCTGCTTGGTTTGTGGACAAATTAACTTCTAATATCTGTCACCGTTCCCATCAAACAAAGATGGGTTTGTGAGAGAGCAAGAGCTCCAAAATGCATTTTTCAGAACAACAGAAAAGCAATTTGTGGAGACAATGCTGATATTGTGGTGAGCCGGCACAAATAAATGAACATATAAAAAATGCTGAAATTATCAAGGTCTGCTGCTTTTAATCATCACAACATATGGTAAAAGGCATAGAGAAGCTAGATGAGTATTACCAGGATTATTTTAGCTAGTTCACACGTTGTTAGCTCGGATTATGTAATCTGTGTTTGGTGAGCAGGGGTGAGGGAGGTTGGATCTTAGACACTCTATATCCCTCTGACAGATAGTGGTTTTAACTGTATGCTGTGGTCACTTACTTTCCCCCACTAAAAATAAAAACTGTTGCTTCATCATCTCAACATGTCAGCAACTACAGCTTCTATTTGTTGATCTTGGCTTCGGCCATCAACCTTTCTCCTTGTTTTTTAGTCTTTCAACACATTTCCCTCTTTCCTCATAGCGTTTTCAAACTGTTCATTCAGATGTTCATTCTTTCCTAATGTCGTCTTTTTACTTGTTTGTCTGTGTGAATCTCCTGCTCCTGCTGCTTTCTCCCCTTTAATCTGCTCCTCTGTTTTCCGCCTCACTTCCCATCACTCTCTCACTCTATCTTTCCACTTCACTGTATCTCTGTGGGTCATGTTTCCCTCCTAATGTTTTGGAGGGGTCTGCGGTCAGCTGGCACTCGCGGCTCCGTATCTATTTCAATTGCACTGCTTACCGCCTGTTGATCACTGTGGATAAGTTTAGATCTGTAGCTATTTTTACTGATCTGACATATATTTATTGCAAATGGAAGTTCCCGTAGCCCTCCTTTGATCCTACGTCTGAACTTAACAAAGAATTTTAAAGTTAATAGTTGTATTTCAAACTTGTTAAGTGAATTGATTTGGATCCTGAAGGTTACTGAGGAAAGTGCGAACACAGTACGTTAAAAAAAAAAAATGTGGTCATTGGCGATGATGAGCTGCGTCTCAGCCAAACTGTTGAGGACATTTTAGGCAGTGAAGCGCTGCTTCTGCTGAAGTGCTTGTCCCAGAACTTTTCTGCTAATGGTCAACACTTCTGCTTTGAGCTGTGTCAGGCCGGCTGCTCTGCCAAAGGCTACGCTCACACTGCCCACTCAGGCCAGACCAGCATTAGGAGCCACGTAGGAACCCAGATGGAGACAAACAGCTGAATGCTTTGGTTTCTTCATTCTTGTTTTTTTTTTTTTTATTATTATTATTTCTTGGAGAGTGCTCTTCTTCCAATAGTGTTTAATGAAGGACACCTTGGAAAAATATGTGCTGCACCAAACTCCCATAATGCTCTCTGTTTGTCCCAGGGGAGCTACTTAGATCTAATAGAGATGAGATACCAACCTGGATAGAGGTTTGCAAACATGTGATCCAGTGAGCTTTAATTATTTTGTTGCAGAAAAAAACAGGACAGAATCGATCTGCTGTTTTTTCTCCATGTTGAAGAAAAAGCGAGTAATCAAAGGACAGAGCAGAGCGCAGACTGCACAGAGATCCTGAGGGAAGAAGTGAAAAAATACATGACAAATCCAAACTTGTGTGACTCAGACTCGATCCCACCTACACACATCAACAAACACACACTCACCCTTCAGTCGGCCCTGTGTTTTCTCCGAGGTTGTTGGTTAAAGGTCTAACAATGTTATGTAACATTGTGCTTGATCCAGGACAGTAAGGCAAGCTTCTGTTTTCTTTTCTTTATAATATGATTCACTTGATTATTTCATGATGTTTACAGGAAATTTGATTCAGTTTTGTTTAGAGCCACAATTTTCATTATTAAAATAAATGTTACATATAGCATCTTTAATCACACTCTATTTACTACATCATCGCTAAAAATAATAGGCATTCATCTTGGTCTCCCTTAGATGTGTCTTCAGATTTTTTTTTTAAACATCAACCCAAAAGCCTCAAAAAACACATAAAACCAAAAAAGCGGAAAATTGCAACATTTGAAAAAATTGTTAATCTTTGCCATGTTGCTTAAGAAACGACTTAAAAGAGTCTAGGTTTATGACACTATTGGTGCTTTATATTAAAGTGATTAACTTATCAAATAATGGATTACTTATTTCAGCCCAGGTGTTGAAAAGAAGCAATATTACATTTTGAGCTTTAAAATGTGTTTTTTTTTTACATTTAGAGTTGACCATGCACAGTCTCTGCTCTGTCTGCATTTATCAAAAGCCTGGTCAGAAATATACGTTGGCACGATTTTCAGGTGGTGGTGAGGGTGGATGATAAAGTGTGATATTTAACTAAATCAATACGATCATGGTGATGTAAATCTAATATATAAATTCTAAGCAAAAACCTAGTTTTCTTCTCTCCACCTGTATTGCTATTTATCTCTCTCTCTCTTTCTCTCTCTCTCTCCGTCAGTGTGTGGGGGAGGAGATCTGGGTGGACAGTCGAACGGTGTACATCGGGCACAAAGAGCCCCCTCCGGGAGCCGAGGCCTACATACCTCAGCGTTACCCCGACAACCGCATCGTCTCCTCCAAGGTGAGCGAGCAGGAGCTTGTGAGTCAGTGCCATCACATTGTTCGCCATCACACTATTCTTTGGTTTCATATTCAGACAACCACACAATCTCTTCTGTGGCCGTGATTTTAAGGATGACACGTTACACTTTATTTGTGTTCGTCAAGCTGCGCATCACGTCTTTTCTGTTGCCAGGTGGCCTGGATGTGGATGTGCTGTGTGTTATATGTGTGTGTCAATGCTCATGCTGCTGTCACTCTGATCCACAGTACACCTTCTGGAACTTCATTCCCAAGAATTTGTTTGAGCAGTTCAGAAGAATCGCTAACTTCTACTTCTTGGTCATATTTCTGGTCCAGGTAAGATTTTATTCACAATCCTCAGACGTGATAATATATGATCTGAACAGGCAACATGTGAGCTCTGAGGAAATATTCAGCCAGCTGTCTATTTGTTTAAACAGGCAAACATACAAACAAAAAAAGGTGGCAAACTAACCAGCAATACAGCAATTCTTGGAACACTTTGTACTTTACTTTCAATATTTATAACCTGGCCTAATTTGATTTAAAGTGCATGGCTTTGCGTCAAGATTTTTTCAGGGCAACTGGAGAAATTTGACAGATGAACATGCCCCAGTTTTCATACTTAGATAAGGAAAAAGTAAAGATAAGATTCCTGATGATTTACCAAGAGCCTGGATCTTTAAGTGTCTTGAAGAAGGGTCGTATTTTTATGTAGGGCTGTTATACCTAATAAAAGTCTGGAAGAAAATCATTTCTGAAGTGAGAAAGTTTACTTGACAGCATTTTTATAGAAGGTCTAACAATTTTTATCCATAATATGTAATTAACATTTTTATCAGCTTTCCTCACTCTCTGACCGGTGTTATCATTGAAGTAAATGACAGGCAACAAAATAAAAAAACTA